>JAJAGP010000063.1:438333-735059 GCA_025084515.1 Ancistrus triradiatus | reverse complement strand
ACAAAACATTCTTCCAATAGCCTTCTGGCTCGTCCACGTGATCTTTAGCAAACTGCAGACGAGCAGCAATGTTCTTTTTGGAGAGAAGTGGCTTTCTCCTTGCAACCCTGCCATGCACACCATTGTTGTTCAGTGTTCTTCTGATGGTGGTCTCATGAACATTAACATTAGCCAAAATGAGAGAGGCCTTCAGTTGCTTAGAAGTTACCCTGGAGTCCTTTGTGACCTCGCCAACTATTACACGCCTTGCTCTTGGAGTAGCATTTGTGCCATGATACACTTCCACAAACGTGTTGTGAAGAGCAGACTTTGCTAGATCCCTGTTCTTTAAATAAAACACGGTGCCCACTCACACCTGATGGTCATCCCATTGATTGAAAACACCTGACTGTAATTTCAATTTCAAATTAACTGCTAATCCTAGAGGTTCACATACTTTTACCACTCACTAATATGTAATATTGGATCATTTCCCACAATAAACAAATGAGCAAGTATACTATTTTTGTCTCATTTGTTTAACTGGGTTCTCTTTATCTACTTTTAGGATTTGTGTGAAAATCTGATGATGTTTTAGGTCATGTTTATGGAGAAATATAGAAAATTCTAAAGGGTTCACAAACTTTCAAGCACCACTGTACACTGTACCAGGTATTTAGCAGATGCTTTTAATAAAGATCGACTTACAACTGATACAATCATAGCAATTGTGGATTAAGAGTCTTACTCAAGGACCCAACAGTGGCAGCTTAGCAGAGGTGGCATTTAAACCCTGAACCTTCGAGGGGTTTTTATTTGCATTCGCACCATCACTGAGAGTGCTATGTGATGCAAGCCGCACGAATTTCACTTAAATGACTTATTTCATTGCATGTCCTCTATTACATGTGATCTCAGTAAAGCCTGGACTTCTCTGTCAGTCCATTTGTGTGTTTTACTGTGAAGATCTGTTATTTATATGGCTACCAGTGTACAAGTACATTTAAACATGGAGATCGAGCTCAACACAGGCACTTATGTCTGGACCAGTCACCACAAACTTGCATCATTCAGGGATCCTATGTGCTGAGAAGAGACCCGACCTTGAAATAGGCGCTGAAAAGGTCCCTATGCGTGGCGTTGTAAGAACAACCATCATCCCCAGTTCCTACAGTGCGAACACGAGACAAAGGGGGCCCAATTTTAAGAACTATGAAAAACTTCTATTAGTGCGAAAGCATCTAGTATGACGCTGTGATGCAATACCTGCTAGCTATGATGTGATGCTAAATGCAATACCTGCTTAAACATTGTTGCAGACCATGTACACCCCTTCATGGCAATGGTATTCTTAGTGGGTGTGGCAAGGAAGATGACAAGGTGTTGACTTGACCTCCAGATTCCCCAGATTTCAATCTGATCAAACATATATTATGTGCGGTTTATGGTTTTGAATGATCCTTAGGAACATGACTGTCTCCTGCTTCTCTAAGTGGAGTTATCAAAAGCATAAAGTCAAACAATGTGTGTTCAATGCAAAATAGCAATATGGGAAAGAAAAAGGCTCTCTCAGTTGCCGAAAAACGTCAAACCGTGCAATGCCATGGACAAGGTATGAAAACATACAGTGGGGCCAAAAAGTATTTAGTCAGCCACTGATTGTGCAAGTTCTCCTACTTAGAAAGATGAGAGAGGTCTGTAATTTTCATCATAGGTACACTTCAACTATGAGAGACAAAATGAGAAATCATATTGTAGGATTTTTAAAGAATTTAATTGTAAATCATGGTGGAAAATAAGTATTTGGTCACCCACAAACAAGCAAGATGTCTGGCTCTCACAGACCTGTAACTTCTTCTTTAAGAAGCTCTTCTGTTCTCCACTCGGTGCAATGGTGCAACTCACCACTCAAGAAGAATGCTGAGTTGCACCATACGTACTGTGAAGCATGGGGGTGGAAGCATCATGCTTTGGGGCTGTTTTTCTGCAAAGGGGACAGGACGACTGATCCGTGTTAAGGGAAGAATGAACGGGGCCATGTATCGTGAGATTTTAAGCCAAAACCTCCTTCCATCAGTGAGAGCATTGAAGATGGAACGTGGCTGGGTCTTCCAGCATAACATGATTTCCAATTAAATTCTTTAAAAATCCTACAATGTGATGTCCTGGATTTTTTCCTCATTTTGTCTCTTAGTTGAAGTGTACCTATGAAAATTACAGACCTCTCTCATTTTTCTAAGTAGGAGAACTTGCACAATTAGTGGCTGACTAAATACTTTTTGGCCCCACTGTAGATATTTCACAAAAACTTAAGCATGATCATCGTAATGTGAAGAGATTTGTAGCTGATTGAGAGCATAGACGGGTTCAGGCTGGTAAAGGCATAATGAGGAAAGTTTCTGCCAGACACATTCATCGGATTAAGAGAGCAGCTGCTTAAATGCCAAAGCAGCAAACAGGTATTTGAAGCTGCTGGTGCCTCTGGAGTCCCGCGAACCTCAAGGTGTAGGATCCTTCAGAGGCTTGCAGTTGTGCATAAACCTACTCGGCCACCCCTAACCAATGCTCTCAAACAGAAATTATTGCAGTGGGCCCGGACATACATGAAGACTCATTTTCAAACGGTCTTGTTTACTGGTGAGTGCCGTGCAACCCTACATGGTCCAGATGGATGGAGTAGTGGATGGTTGGTGGATGGCCACCATGTCCCAACAAGGCTGCAACGTCAGCAAGGAGGTGGCGGAGTCACGCTTTGGATCGGAATCATGGGGAGAGAGCTGCTAGGTCGCTTTAGGGTACCTGAACGTGTGAAAATGACCTCTGCAAAGTATATAGAGTTTCCGACTAACCACTTTTTTCCATGGTACAAAAAGAAGAACCGTGCCTTCCGTAGTAAAATCATCTTCACGTATGACTGCACCATCTCATGCTGCAAAGAATACCTCTGTGTCATTGGCTGCTATTGACATAAAAGAAGAGAAACTCATGATGTGACCCCATCTTCCCCTCAACACAAACCCTATTGAGAACCTATGGAGTGTCCTCCAGAAAAAGATCTATGAGAATGGGAGGCAGTTCACATCAAAACAGCAGCTCTGGGAGGCTATTCTGACATCCTGCAAAGAAATTCAAGCAGAAATTCTCCAAAAACTCAAGATCAATGGATGCAAGAATTGTGATGGTGATAACAAAGAAGTGGTCCTATGTTAACATGTTACTTCGCCTGTTAAGATGTTTTTGGTTTAAATAGCTTATGATTTCAGTAAATATAACCTCTGAATGTTGCAAATTCAACAAGTGACCATTTTCAGTTCTTTACAACCTATAAAGTTTTGAAACTGTTGTAAATCATAATTTGGAAAAGTGCATTTTCATTTTTTTATTTTTGGAAAAATACTGTTATCATTGGGAGGTTTGTTCAATAAAATTTGATTTATACTCGAACTGTTGATGACATAAATTATACTGACTATCATTTGTATCAACCATTTAGGAAAATCAGAGAATAATATCATTAGCATAATAATTTCGAACGCGGTGTAAACTGGGTGCATCATTATACCCAGTGGGATATATGGTTGGGTGAGATGTATCCTATGGCCATGTTTAATGGTTTTACTGTAGTTGGATACGAGAGGAAGGGAGGAGATTGTCAGGAGTCCTGTTCCCCGGTTGGTTTCTCATCTTTCTCAATCTCTCTGTAGCACGGAAGTTTGGAGTGAGTGAGGTGGCCGGGGACGTGGTGAGTCTGGTGTCTCACGCCACCGAGTCCAGGCTCCGTTCCATGCTGGAAAACGTCTCGGCTCTCGCCAGACACCGCGCTGAATCCTGCAAGGTAGGAGCCAGTCCAGACACTCCGTTCAGAAGAGTGTGTACGGCAGGTGTCTAAGACCTGGTGTGGCTGCAGGTGTTCACTTCAGCCGTGCAGGAGCTATGCCACTGTACTACTTCCACTTGTTGAATTTTTTGCTCTGTTTGTTGACTGTTTGCTGTGGCTCCTGTTCAGCTGGAATCCTGCAACCACACCAGCTCTTTATGGGTAATGTTGTAGATTCCTGATGTATACAAAAATGCACATGTAAGTTCAAGTATGTGCCATTAAGGTCCTTATTATGTCCATCCTGTGAAATGGACGTTGACCGGACATTACTGTAATGTAAATGTAATGGATAACTTCCTAAAAAACTGCCTGTTACGTAAATGTGTCAGATATACTGCTGGAAACAAAACTGTTATACACATACTGAACATTTTTAATTTATAGAAATTCGCAATAATTATGGAAGATGCAGTAATGTACTGTTACAAAACTGTGTAGGGAAAAGCTGTAACACTTAAGAGGATGGACCTGGTACTTTTGTTTAACTGAAACCAAAAATGCATTGATAGACAGTAGTGGTCGAACACTGTGGGGTTTTTTAATTGCAGATACCGATATTTGATATTTAGAGAGCAAGGTGACCGATGGCCGATATACAGTGGTGCGAAAGTGTTTGCCCCCTTCCTGATTTCTTATTTATTTTACGTTTGTCACCCTTAAGTGTTTCGGAACATCAAACCAATTTAAATATCAGTCAAAGACAACACAAGTAAACACAAAATGCAGTTTTTAAATGAAGGTGTTTATTATTAAGGGATAAAAAAATCCAAACCCGCATGACCCAGTGTGAAAAACCTAATAACTGGTTGGGCCACCCTTAGCAGCAACAACTGCAACCAAGCGTTTGTGATAACTTAGTGAATCTTTTACAGCGTTGTGGAGGAATTTTGGCCACTCATCTTTGCAGAATTGTTGTAATTCAGTCACATTGGAGGGTTTTTGAGCAGCAGGAATGGCCTTTTTAAGCTGATGTCACAGCATCTCAATGGGATTCAGGTCAGGACTTTGACTAGGCCACTCAAGTCTTCATTTTGTTTTTCTTCAGCCATTCAGAGGTGGACTTGCTGGTGTGTTTTGGATCATTGTCCTGCTGCAGAACCCAAGTTTGTTTCAGCTTGAGGTCACAAACAGATGGCCAGACATTCTCTTTCAGGATTTTTTACTAGACAGCAGAATTCATAGTTCCATTTATCACAGCAAGTCTTCCAGGTCCTGAAGCAGCAAAACAGCCCCAGACCATCACACTACCACCACCATATTTTACTGTTGGTATAATGTTCTTTTTCTGAAATGCTGTGTTACTTTTACACCAGATGTAATGGGACACACCTTCCAAAGAGTTCAACTTTTGTCTCATCAGTCCACAGAATGTTTTCCCAAAAGTCTTGGGGATCATCAAGATGTGTTCTGGAAAAACTGAGACGAGCTTTAATGTTCTTTTTGCTCAGCAGTGGTTTTGGAACTCTGCCATGTCGGCCGTTTTTGCCCAGTCTTTTTATGGTGGAGGCATGAACACTGTTCTTAACTGAGGCAAGTGAGGCCTTCAGTTTTTTGGATGTTGTTGTCACCTCTTGTATGAGTCGTTGCTGCGCTCTTGGGGTAATTCTGGTCGGCCAGCCACTCCTGGGAAGGTTCACCACTGTTCCATGTCTTCGCCATTTGTGGATAATGACTCTCACTGTGGTTCGCTGGAGTCCTAAAGCTTTAGAAGGGGCTTTATAACCCTTTCCATACTGTTAGATCTCAATTACTTTCTTTCTCAATTGTTCCTGAATTTCTTTGGATCTCGGCATGATGTGTAGCTTTTAAGGATTTTTTGGTGTACTTCACTCTGTCAGGCAGGTCCTATTTAAGTGATGTCCTGATTGAGAACAGGTGTGGAAATGATCAGGCATGGGTGTGGTTACAGACAGAGAACTCAGGTGTGATAAACCATAGTTATGTTTTAACAAGGGGGGGGGGGGCAATCACTTTTTCACACAGGGCCTTAATAATAAACACCTTCATTTTAAAACTGCATTTTGTGTTTACTTGTGTTGTCTTTGACTAATATTTAAATTTGGTTGATGTTCCAAAACACTTAAGTTATAATAACTAATAATAACAAATTGCTGAATTTAAATGAACATTTTTAAGCTGTAAATGCACCGTCTCTGTTTGCATTGTTTATGAATAAAAAAATCAAATGTTTTTATTGCATTTAACAACAAGGCTTTTACCAGGTAACAGTATCATATTGTCTCGGGGGTGGAAAAAACCCCCGAAATTGTGTAAATACTTGGAAAAATAAACTGTTAGAGTTTACATAGTAACAGCTTCTTTTTTGATTGGAATCCCAGCTGAGTACTAGGTTGTAATGCTGGAAACAGTTTTCATCTTTTCATAAATGGCCCCACCCTCACTGAGTGGTCTTTCACCATCTTTGTTTTAACTCATTCTGTAGTTCTGGTTTGTGAGCTGCAAGTTATAATGAAGGAAACAAAGTTCCCCTGCGTTTTTTGTTTCCTTTAATAGTTCATTACAAGTTTTAAGACCTCGGATGTTAATGTGAATGGACGTCCATTGGATGGCTGTTAAATGGCCCATACCTTTACTGTGAAGGTACACATGAACATGCTTGCTTTGGGACATGGAGAAATGGTAGCTGGTAATGGTAGCTCATACAGCAGTTCATGATGTGCATGTCGCATGAACATTTTCTTCATTGCAGTGTATCTGAACTAATGCGAGTGAAGCGTACTGTCACTACCTGACAAGTTTCACCCTGTGTCGCATCTCTGTTAATGATCTCACCTGAAGCAGTACTGAAACCTATTTAGCTCACTAAAGGAAAAATAGGGCAGGTGATTAAATTAGTTTTACCTGTAGTCATTAAGAGAGAGCGTGTTCCTTTGGGACTGTGCGTGATGGGTTGAGTCTGGTTTGTAGTTTGTATTTGAAGTGAAGGAAAGTGCAGCAGGGCTATACAGGTGACTGAGACTTGTGCTTGGAGCGAGGCACTGCCTCACAAAGTGAGTGCGAAGACGGAGACGTAGAGGTGCGCTGCTACCGCTGCTAACGGCTGCTGCCTCAGAAGTGTGTGAGAGTGTGTACTTCATACCTCTGTGAGATGTGAGAAACGGGTTTTTGTGGCAAACATCAGGGCTGCCTGCCAGAAATTCTGCAACAAACAATTA
Organism: Ancistrus triradiatus; assembly: GCA_025084515.1. Lineage (NCBI taxonomy): Eukaryota > Metazoa > Chordata > Actinopteri > Siluriformes > Loricariidae > Ancistrus > Ancistrus triradiatus. Next base: position 728,024 of record JAJAGP010000063.1, on the reverse strand, counting down.
TGCCATTAACTCAGGCTGCCCTAGTAACGTCTCGGTGCAGTCGCATGAGAAAGTAATCAGTAAAAGTTTGCAGCCTAAGTTGATGGGTTAAATGAAGATGATGTAAAGGGTTGAGAGATAATGACGTGTGCTTTCCCGATGCAGGATGAAGAGCAGCAAGAGCAGACGACGGATGTCAGGACGCAGCTGAAGTTCTTCGAGCAACTGGAGAGGCTGGAGAAACAGCGCAAAGACGACGAGGAGAGGGAGATCCTGCTCAAAGTGGCCAAAGTAGGTTCAACAGCAATACAGTGGTGCTTAGAAGTTTGTGAACCTTTTAGAATTTTCTATTTTTCTGCATAAATATGACCTAAAACATCATCAGATTTTCACACAAGTCCTAAAAGTAGATAAAGAGAACCCAGTTTACACAAATGAAACCGAGATAGTAGTACTTGTTCATTTATTTATTGAGGAAAAAGGATTCAATATTACATATAACGTATATACACCATGTTTCACAGATGGGATAAGGTTCTTAAGCTGGAATGCAGTGTTTTTCCTTTCTCCAGACATAACGCTTTTCTTTTAAACCAAAAAGTTCTATTATTTTGGTCTCATCCATCCACAAAAACATTCTTCCAGTAGCCTTCTGGCTTGTCCACGTGATCTTTAGCAAACTCCAGACGAACAGCAGTGTTCTTTTTGGAGAGCAGTGGCTTTCTCCTTGCAACCCTGCCCATGCACACCACTGTTGTTCAGTGTTCTTCTGATGGTGGACTCATGGAACATTAACATTAGCCAATGTGAGAGAGGCCTTCAGTTGCTTAGAAGTTACCCTGGGGTCCTTTGTGACCTCACCAACTATTACTGGCCTTGCTCTTAGAGTGATCTTTGTTGGTCGACCACTCCTGGGGAGGGTAACAATGGTCTTGAATTTCCTCCATTTGTACACAATCTGTCTGACTGTGGATTGGTGGAGTCCAAACTCTTTAGAGATGGTTTCTGAGGTCCTCAGAAAGGTCCTGAGGTCCTCCTCTGTTCGTGCCATAATAAACTTCCACAAACATGTTGTGAAGAGCAGACTTTGATAGATCCCTGTTCTTTAAATAAAACAGGGTGCCCACTCACACCTGATTGTCATCCCATTGATTGAAAACAGCTGACACTAATTTCGTCTTCAGATTAACTGGTAATACTAGAGGGTCACATACTTTTGCCACTCACTAATATGTAATATTGGATCATTTTCCTCAATAAATAAATGACCAAGTATAATATTTTTGTTTCATTTGTTTAACTGGGTTCTCTTTATCTACTTTTAGGACTTGTGTGAAAATCTGATGATGTTTTAGGTCATATTTATGGAGAAACAGGGAAAATTCACAAACTTTCAAGCACCACTGTACATGGTTTATGGTTTAGCAAAACAGGTGCCCCCCGATTTACGATGGGCTTGCGTTCCGATGAACCCATCGTAAGTTTAATGTTAGTTTCAACTTTATACTGTTGTTGTTTGTCATGGAAAGTGAATACATTAGATGAAGCTTAACTGAAGCCAGCAGCATTTCCATGGTGTGGGATTATTTCTCACTTGAGACGAGCAGTAGCAAAATGCCTGCTGCAAAATCTGTAACGGCAGTATTTTGAGGGGTGACTGAAATGTAAATATAACCAACAATTAAAAAGCTTTGTAAGATTATGCTTCCCTACTTGTTCTTGTTACTGCATTATGACAAAATAAATTTTTTCATGGTTCTAAAACTTCAAACTCAACCAGTAATTATATTTTCATCTCATTTGTGACACAGATCACTGGTTTACCATAATAAAGGCACGGCAATCTATAAACAGTGGAACGCTAAAAAGAGCAGGGTTTATAGGCACCTATCGAGTAGTTAAGTTGGATAGAATTGGTACCGTTGCTTGGTATCGACAGATGCTTGAACATGAGGTATCGGAGCATCCCTACTGGTCATGATTGGACTGCTGCACCAATCAAGCACCCTTACATTTTTAGTAATAGAATTCTTAAGTGTCTACATTTTCATTTTCATAATCTTTCAAACGTTTCACCATTTATTTTGGACTTTTCAGTAGCGTTCTCTGTAATATTATTTTATGAAATTGCTTCTACTTTACCTCCTGTCTGGTTAGGAAGCCCGAGGCTTTGTTTAGGCAGTTTCAGGTGGAGAATATTAAATTCTTAGGGGGACGATCTTGGGGGGAATAATTGAAGTTGAGGCTGTTTTGGGATCTTCTAAAGCAGCAAGTTTGCAACATGAAAGCAGAAGTAATTAGTGTATGATTCTGAGGACGGTGGGGTCCCGCCCTCTCCTGAGCTTTGCTTTGCTGGGCTCCCAGTGCTGCGTCCCAATTCTCATTAAAGCACTCCACTAATTGAGCTGTCATCCAGGAGATAATTACTCTAGTGCTGCTGCTTCTTGACTCACCACCATGACTACTGTTTGTTTATGAGTTGGGATGACCTACATTTTCTTAGAAAGGTTGTAGTCGGACTGTTTGTCTGATTGATTGTTTCCTTTATTACGTGTTTTTGTTTTACCCTAATCAATAGGAATTTTTACATTTACATTACATTTAGCAGACGCCCTTATCCAGAGCGACTTACAATTGATACAGCCTTACAATCCAATCAGTTGTGGGTTAAGGGCCTTTCTCAAGGACCCAACAGTGGCAGCTTGGCAGAGGTGGGATTTGAACCCTGGACCTTCTGGTCCAGAGTCCAGTACCTTAACCGCTAGGCTACCACAGTCCCGGAATTGTAATACTGTACCTCTAATTTTGCTGCTGTTGTTTTTTTTCCTGCAGAGTCGTTCCAGGCAAGAAGACCCTGAGCAGGCGCGACTGAAACAGAAGGCTAAAGAGGTGAGTGGAACTGTATCGACATTTATTTAGTCCAGTAAATGGAGTCAATGGAGTGTTATGGTGGCTAAACTGAGAATGTGCGTTTTCTTCAGAAAATGCACAACATTTACGTAGCAGTAGCAAATCCCCTTTGGGTCATTAAAAAAAAAAACGTGGTTAGCTGCACCAGTAAGTTTTTCCATCGGAAGTGGTTTGGAATTCAAATTCTGTTCCTAACATGTGGGTCTGTTCAGTGAGGTTTAATTTGGGATCATTTCAGTAGTTTTGTCTGGCTTGGTGGGGAAGTTGGGGGAGGCAAATACTTTCGGTTTCGGTTTCAGTAGCTGTTTGGATTTGGATACGTCTGCAGTGGTGCTTGAAAGTTTGTGAACCCTTTAGAATTTTCTATGTTTCTGCATAACTATGACCTAAAACATCATCAGATTTTCACACAAGTTCTAAAAGTAGATACAGAGAACCCAGTTAAACAAATGACACCATTGTTACCCTCCCCAAGAGTGGTCGACCAACAAAGATCACTCCAAGAGCAAGGCGTGTAATAGTTGAGGTCACAAAGGGCCGCAGGGTAATTTCTATGCAACTGAAGGCCTCTCTCACATTGGCTAATGTTAATGTTCATTGATTCCACCATCAGAAGAACACTGAACAACAGTGGTGTGCATGGCAGGGTTGCAAGGAGAAAGCCATAATAGCTTTTTCCATATATTATAAGCTTTATTAAACGCATAAGATCAGAAGATCGGATGTGTGCATGCTCTACAATGGGGCAAAAAAGTATTTAGTCAGCCACTGATTGTGCAAGTTCTCCGACTTAGAAAGATGAGAGAGGTCTGTAATTTTCATCCTAGGTACACTTCAACTATGAGAGACAAAATGAGGAAATAATCCAGGAAATCACATTGTAGGATTTTTAATTTATTTAATTGTACATCATGGTGGAAAATAAGTATTTGGTCAATAACAAGAGTGCAACTTAATATTTCGTGACATAACGTTTGTTACGATGTAAAACGAGATGATACTGTAACATAGTTGTCTCGTTTTCGTACATGGTCTGCTTAGCAGAATCAAACACAGCTGACACTTTTACTTATTCTCAGAGACTGTTTCTTTTTGGCTTTTGTCTATAAACTGGGGGCGTAAGAGTTGCTCCTAGTGTCGAAATTGAATTGTGGACTTAGGAGTAGACCCTAGTAAAGATATAAGTTATCCATAAAGCATGTTAACCTGTAAAAGAACTCCTAAGGTGAGAAACTTAGGAGTAGGGAGGAGGACTTTTAGGAGGCTTAATAATCACTCTTAAGCTGAAAGTCCTGCTTACGAGTTTTTAATCCAACTTAGGAGTTCTCCAAGTGCATTATTAGAATCTGTCTGAATATGGCCCCTGGTTGCTTGGTTCTCTCGTGGGATCTGGCAACCCTGGATTAAAATCCAGAATCTGCGCAATGGCTACCAAGCACTTAGTGAGACTCTGAAATAAAGGTCATGTTCAAGGAAATGAAAAATGTCATTGACAGTTGGAAATGAAGTTTGTCACATCCTTTTGTGAGGTTGCGAAGTAGAAATCTGATTATTGCCCGAGTCATATAACCCCAGAGTTTTCCCATCATCTGATTATCCAAGACTTAAATGTTCTTCCTTTATTAGGCGTTTAGTGTTTTGTACGAAAAAAGGCTTTATTGTAGACATTTTCTTCTTCACTGAACACAAGTCTTCAATTCAAAGGTGCATCTAAAGGAACATGGCATGAAGGAAAGTACATGGCATGAAGAAAAGTAATCTCATCAATGAGATTGGGCTCCCTCACACATTCCTGCTAATTGTAATGAAGACTTTACCTCAGTGAGCTGATTATCTTTTCCATAAACATCCAAATTGCATTTGTCGTAGCTGACTAGCTGAGAACATCTCCCCTAAACTCCACTTCTTCCCACAGCCCTTCTCAGAGGCTCGGTTTTCTTCTGCGCTTTGCTGTACTGCTGGTTTCAGCACTCTGTCTTTTCTTGTACCTGAGGCCATGTTGTGATGGAGAAAGAGAGGAAAGCGCTTCATGGAGCCTCGTTTGCTCTTTTACTTCATCGCTGCTGCTTTTTTCCTCTCTTCAGATCAGAATGGGGCTAACTAGAATAATGAGACTTTAAAGTGAACACTGAAGGAGCTTTTTGTTTTAGCCTGAAGCAACATGCCAGTCCTGGTCTTACTGAGCACCCGGCTTAAAACCTAGATCTTCAGCACACATGACGAACACACACACAGATGCACACAATGCTCTGTTGCACAACCTCTTTTCCGCACTCTTTAATCTTGGACGTTCTCTCTGAGGGAGTCTGTGGGTTTCACTAGGAGCGATTATGCAGCTTTCAGCCATTATGGTGGAGAGATGTCTCTGTTTTTCATTAACCCTCATTAGTGCTGCAACCAATATTTGAGAAATATGCAAATTATATTTATTTATGAATGTGAAACTAGAGCTGACGGGTGATTTTTCTGTACACCTACTTAACACTTTATTAGGAACACCTCTACACCTACTTATTCATGCATTTATCCAATTTATTTAGTCATGCATATACCGACCAGCAGTAATGTTCACATCAAGCAAGCGTGGGGGGAAATGTGAGCGCTGTGATTTTGACCATGGCATGACTTTTGCTATCAGACTGTCTGGTTTGAGTATTACTGTAACCGCTAATTTTCACACACAGTAGTCTCTACTGTTCACACAGAAGGGTGCAATAAAAAAGACTAGATCTGCATGTTCAGAAGGAACTACAACAGTGCTTGAAATTGGGCAAAGGAAAGAATGTAGCTTGTCTTCCAATACTTTTGGCCGCGTCTGAGTTTATGTCCAAATACTTTTGACCATGTGCAGGGGGGTATCCCAAGAAAGAAAGAAAATCAGAGGAAGAAAATCACATTGTAGGATTTATAAAGAATTTAATTGTAAATTATGGTGGAAAATAAGTATTTGGTCAATAACAAAAGTTCAACTCGGTACTTTGTAACATAACCTCTATGCAGATCTCCTCTAGAGCAGTGATGTTTTGGGCCTGTCGCTGGGCAACACGGACTTTCAATTCCCTCAACAAATTTTCTATGGGGTTAAGGTCTCGAGATTGGCTAGGCCACTCCAGGAACTTAAAATGCTTTTTACGGAGCCACTCCTTTGTTGCCCGAGCGGTGTGTTGGGGATCATTGTCATACTGGAAGACCCACTTGTTCATTCTTCCCTTAACACGGATCAGTCGTCCTGTCCCCTTTGCAGAAAAACAGCCCCAAAACATGATGTTTCCGCTCCCATGTTTCACAGTAGGTATGGTGTTCTTGGGATGCAACTCGGCATTCTTTTTCCTCCAAACAAGGCAAGACGAGTTGAGTTTTTACCAAAAAGTTCTGGTTTTGGTTTCATCTGACCACATGATATTCTCCGAATCCTCTTCTGGATCATCCATATGCTCTCTGGCAAACTTCAGACGGGCTTGGACATGTACTGGCTTAAGCAGGAGCACACGCCTGGCACTGCAGGATCTGAGTCCCCCTCGGCGTAGTGTGTTACTGATGGTAGCCTTTGTTACTTTGGTCCCAGCTCTCTGCAGGTCATTCATCAGGTCCATCAGTGTAGTTCTGGGATTTTTGCTCACCGTTCTCATGATCATTTTTACCCAACGGGATGAGATCTTGTGTGGAGCCCCAGATCGAGGGAGGTTATCTATTATCTATTATTGTCCATCTGTATGTCTTCCATTTTCTTTCAGTTGCTCCCACAGTTGATTTATTCACACCAACCTGCTTGCCTATTGTAGATTCACTCTTCCCAGCCTGGTGCAGGTCTACAATTTTCTTCCTGGTGTCCTTCGACAGCTCTTTGGTCTTGGACATATGTTGAATTTGGAGTCTGACTGTTTGAGGCTGTGGACAGCTGTCTATTATACAGATAACGAGGTCAAACAGGTGCCATTAATACAGGTAACAAGTGGAGGCCAGAAGTTACAGTTCTGTGAGAGCCAGAAATCTTGCTTGTTTGTGGGTGACCAAATACTTATTTTCCACCATGATTTACAATTAAGTTCTTTAAAAATCCTACAATGTGATTTCCTGGATTTTTTTTCTCATTTTGTCTCTCATAGTTGAAGTGTACCTATGATGAAAATTACAGACCTCTCTCATCTTTCTAAGTAGGAGAACTTGCACAATCAGTGGCTGACTAAATACTTTTTTGCCCCACTGTATATATGTATACACACACACTCTCACGAATCACTTTATTTGATACACCTTTGTTTCTACATTCATTGTCCATTGCATCAGTTCTTACCATGCTTTACTCTGTTCTCTAACAGTCAGGACCCTCACAGATCGGGTACTATTTGGATGGTGAATCATTTTCAGGACTGCAGTGACAGATGTGCTGTGTTAGTGTGTGTTGTGCTACTAGGAATGGATCAGACACAGCAGTGCTGCTGGAGTTTTAAACCACTTCAGTGTCACTGTTGGCCTGCGAATTGTCCACCAGCCAAAAATATCCTGCCCCCAGCATCCTGTGAGCACTGTTGAGGGATTAGAGCAGTGTTTCTCAATCCTGCTCCTAGAACACATTTTAGTGTTTTCCTTGCTACACCTGATCCAACTAATCAGCTCATTAACAAGCCCATTACTGAGTAACGTGGGTGTGTTTAAACAGGAAAAGCACTACAATGTGCATAGCAGGGGGGGTTCTAAGACCTGGATTGAGAAACACTGGATTAGAGGATGACTAACAAACTGTGCAACAACAGATGACTTACTGTCTCTGACTTTACATCTACTAGGTGGAACAGTATGGTTGATGCGTCTAACAGAGTGCACAGCGAGTGAACACTGTTAAAAGATGCCAGCATCCAAATAGCACCTTATCTGTGAGGGTTCTGACCATTAGAGAACTAACAAAGTATGTAGAGAAACAGATGGACTACAGTCTGTAATCATAGAACTACAAAGTGCATCTATTTGGTAAGTGGAACTGATAAAATGGACACGGAGTGTAGAAAGAAGGTTTTGTATCTAATAAAGTGATCAGTGAGTGTATATATACAATTACAATAATTATATTATATTGTTATTACAGTAAAAGTAGTGAAAAGAACTGGTTGGTGTCACCCACAGATCCGGAGGGTTGAAATAGTGCACCCTCTGCTGCCTGTCTTGTAATATGCAGTATGGTTAGATGTGGTTTCAGCAATGATCAGTCAACCAGTAATAAAAAATACCACATGAACACTGCGAGTGCCCCCTAGTGGCCATGCTCAACGCTCGTTTAAAACAGTTTCACGTTGATGAGTTCTGCTTTATAATATTTACCCACACGTTGCTTCTTTATCTGTTTGGTTTAAACATTCTGAAAATGTAGTTTTGTCAGATTATGCTGTTGAAAGCACTAACATGTTAGGAAACCGGTCCTTCCCCAGCTGTGTGGCAGAACGCTGCATGCGTATTACACTTTGGCGGCTCCTTTACGAGTCACCTTGCTAATCAGGAGGACACAAACAGCGCCCGAAGGTCCCACACCCAGAAGCTACCGCTTCCTACGCTAATATCTGCTTCAGATCCAACAGTCCCAGAGTGGTTCTGGCATCGCCGTTAGACGTTCAGCTCTTAGTTTTCTTGTCCTTGACTCGAGCTCTAATTGAAGTGCTGTGTTCAGCGCTCTCCTGCACGTTTATTAAGCTCTTGCTCTGGGGTTAGTCATTGTGCAGGGCTGGACAGCAGATAAGGATCAATAAGGGTCGAGAGCAGAGCTGGAGGCGTCGCTCTCTCTCTCTGCTGACCTTTCGGAAATGATTAGCGCTTACAAGCATTCCTCTCTGTTTGCGTCTGTCACTCTCCAGCTTTTTTTTTTTTTTTAACATTATCTGTGCTATTTCCTCGTCCCATTTCAGTTTTCCTGTCCAGTGATGTACTAACCTTATCTTAGGGACATGCTGCATTTTAAACCAAGTAGTTATATTTCACATTTGCTGAATATATTTCACATTCACTGAGAAAAAGAACCATAGCTGTTTACTCTTTTGTAATTGAAGCTGAAGCACAGTTAGTAGTCTGTAGTAGCCCTGGGCCGATAAATGATATTACTGAGTATTGTGATAATTTAAGTCCATGGCGATTTTGCATTTACATTTATGTCAACTGATATACATTTTTACAATCCAAGCAATTGTGGGTGAGCACAGCTCAGGATACACTAGGGGTGTAACGATACTGTCTGCTCACAATTCGATTTGATTCATGATACAGAGTTCACGATTTGATTTTCTCACAATTATTGATTTTACATGAAATGGAAGACATTCCTTTATTTCTAAAGTGTAAACAAGGCAAAACGATGCACATTTTCCTTTACAAGTTTTTAAAGGAAAAACTTTAGTCTCCTGCAATTAAAATTATTTTAATAACTAGAAATATATAAATATGTACAGTGGGGCAAAAAAGTATTTAGTCAGCCACGGATTGTGCAAGTTCTCCTACTTAGAAAGATGAGACGTCTTTAATTTTCATCATAGGTACACTTCAACTATGAGAGACACAATGAGAAAAAAAATCCAGGAAATCACATTGTAGGATTTTTAAAGAATTTAAATGTAAATCATGGTGGAAAATAAGTATTTGGTCAGTAACAAAAGTTCAACTCAATACTTTGTCACATAATCTTTGTTGGCAATGACAGAGGTCAAACGTTTCCTGTAAGTCTTCACCAGGTTTGCACACACTGTAGATGGTATTTGATATGATATTCTCCCAATCCTCTTCTGGATCATCCATATGCTCTCTGGCAAACTTCAGACGAGCCTGGACATGTAGTGGCTTAAGCAGGGGGACACGCCTGGCACTGCAGGATCTGAGTCCCTCTCGGCGTAGTGTGTTTACTGATGGTAGCCTTTGTTACTTTGGTCCCAGCTCTCTGCAGGTCATTCATCAGGTCCCTTTGTGTAGTTCTGGGATTTTTGCTCACCGTTCTCATGATCATTTTGACCCCCACAGGATGAGATCTTGTGTGGAGCCCCAGATCGGAGATTATCAATGGTCTTGTATGTCTTCCATTTTTCTACAATTGCTCCCACAGTTGATTTATTCACACCAACCTGCTTGCCTATTGTAGATTCACTCTTCCCAGCCTGTGGTGCAGGTTTACAATTTTCTTCCTGGCGTCCTTCGACAGCTCTTTGGTCTTGGCCATGGTTGAGTTTGGAGTCTGACTGTTTGAGGCTGTGGACAGGTGTCTTCTATACAGATAACGAGGTCAAACAGGTGCCATTAATACAGGTAACGAGGGGAGGACAGAAGAGCTTCTTAAAGAAGTTGTTACAGGTCTGTGAGAGCCAGAAATCTTGCTCGTTTGTGGGTCGACCAAATACTTATTTTCCACCATGATTTACAATTAAATTCTTTAAAAATCCTACAATGTGATTTCCTGGATAATTTTTCTCATTGTGTCTCTCATAGTTGAAGTGTACCTATGATGAAAATTACAGACCTCTCTCATCTTTCTAAGTAGGAGAACTTGCACAATCAGTGGCTGACTAAATACTTTTTTGCCCCACTATAATCTTCAATTGAAAACGAGACCCTGCTGTCATGCCCAGTTTGTCAAACACCTTTTTGTATCGATTGTGTGTGTGAAAAGAGCTATACAAATCTATCTAAACATCCCGAATCTCTTCAATTTCCACTGGGGAAGATATGAAGGAAGATGTGCCACATATGATGTATGATTGCGCCCTCAGGTGTTCAAGGAATGCAGCGATATTATTAGGTGTCCTTAAAAAGAAGGTGCATGATATCTCTGTGATTACATCGTGACAGACACGATGCAAATCGTGACATTTTTGTATCGCAATGTATCGTTACACCCCTAGGATACACCGCCCATTCACCTGTGTAAGTGAAAGTGGGTTCGGCCCATAGAGAAGGCAGATAGTCGAATCAGCCAACAATCTAGGGTGCTTTCGCAAACTTACAAAGTATAACGTGACAACGCAAAATGGCAAGAGTGCACTACAAGAACACATCCAAAAAGCCACCATTGTGAAATGTTCCAAACATTCACAGTATGAGGCACCAAGCTAGACAGCGGAGCCTGGTATGTATAACAGTGTTTGTGCTGAAGTTGAGGGTTTGATCAAGAGAGCAGGATTGTACTCAGCTGAATGAAAACTGCTGTAGTGTGCAAAATACTTGTTAGAGGTGGCTGTAAACTTAGATGGAAACAGATGATAATAACTGTGTGTGAATCAGCCTGTGTTGTTAAAAACTGTAAATCACTCGAACTACTAGAAATATAAATACTAGAAACACGCAAGCTTCGTGCAGCCAAAACCAGATATGTTTATTAACACAAAGGCAGTACAAGGCCCAAAACTGGATAAACATAGTCAGGATAACAGTCTCGCAGAAACACACACGATGTGACTAATATCTCACACATTATTATTATTATTATTATTATTATTATTACCACTATGAAGATTTGCTGTTATAATTCTCTCTGCTCTCGTACTGAGATGCAGCAGAATGCTTAAATTGTGGATGTATGCTGGTCACGTGACTGAAACAGTCGAAATGCTGACATGGGGTACTTCATAAATACATTTATAACACGATAATATTGTTTATCGCGGTAACTTGGGAGATGATAATCGTTTGTCTAAACTTACGTTATCGCTCAAGTCTAGTCAGTAGGGGGAATAACTGATTTGAGGTTCAGTTACAGCTTAAAGATTCATGGATACCTCGGAACTGTAACTAGAATTACTTTTTGAAATGCACCCACTCTGTTTCATAGCTATTTTTGGTGAGAGGAGAGTTTAGCTACTTAACAAGGTTACGAAAAATCGACTTACCTGATGCTGACATAACGTGTTTTACTGAGCATTAATCACATTAACAATGTACATAAATATGTACAGTTTCTATTCATTTACGCAAATTTGAGAAATAGTCCGTGATTTATGATCGTTTCTGTGACACGAAGCGCATGAAGCCCAGTCTGTGATGAATAACAGCAAAGTCATTATACGTCTGTTCACTCTGCCGCCATCTTGGTAATGCCATCGGGCAGTTATTTCCAGCTATACAAGACCAGACTCCTATCTCTTTGAATGGGGAGAGACCTGTATCCGAAACTGAAAGAGAAATTAACGTTTAAAATGCATATTTAGAGTCGCTGGTATAGTCTGACAAAAATGAAATAAGTTCCTTGTGTTGTTGGGTTCAAATAAACCAGAAAAATAAGGTTTGTTAAAGGTTATTCTGGCTACCGCGCATGCGTATAATGCAGCTACAAAGGGGTCGAGACTTGCCGGCCCTAATATGTTAGGGGCGCCGCTTGACTTACTAATATGTCAAAGGGTTCTTTCTAGTGATGGGGCGGGGCTTCTGTTCTACAGTACCCATTCAGATTTCAACCATTGGCCAGTCTCCTCCTTATATAAGGTTTCTGATAACAGACAGGGGCTGTACATGATCCAGTGTCGCTTTAAAGTGCCACCTACTGACGGTCTGAAATATGGCGAGGTGGAATTTCGTTACTGGCATGACTGGCGAGGGCAAGAGATGAGTTTGGCGAGATGATGGGATCGTTACAGTTATCTTTCCTTTTTGTTTTCTTTAGCTTTTGTTTTTAACCCCACTCACCTAGAAAGCAGTTGTGCCCAAACCATTTTTTTTTTAAGCTAGTTTTTGATTTCTTGTGTTACAGTCCAAACGTGGCCAGTCATCCTCTTGAGCTGGACTGTTATATTTGCTTTTATTAATTTCCCTACTCTTCATAAAGTTTTTCTTGAATTTTTAGTGATAATCATAGTTCAGTGGCATGCAGTAGATCACATGTGCACTTAGATTGTGTTACTAAATATGCTAATTTGCCTTTGAACTTGACTTTTCAGTGTTTAGTCTATACAGTGTGCATTTAAGACTAATTCAAAATGTTTTCTCTTTTGTCGGTACATTGAAGCAGACATTATTACTGCCTGTGGTGAATACGCGTGCACTACAGATGTAGTAAATAGAAATTAGATTAAAGAAACACAGCAGCATTTCTTTAAGAGGATTAAGACGCTCTTCACTTCTTTCACTTAAATCGGAAACTGTCAGTAGTTCAGAAGATTGAGCAGGACGAGCGCGAGCTGCGTATCGAGCTTTGTGATTGAAGTCGATCATTAAGGTGGAATACGGAGGGGGCTCGCAGAGCCCGGGATTACAGATGGTATAACTAGGTTCTTTTTACTCCTCATCATATAAATGAATATGAAGCGAGGCACCGGTGTGGCTGCGGGCGCTGAGGTGATGAGAGCTGACACCAAGCAGTCTCTCTGCTTCCAGAACCTTCTGTTTAGCGTTAACAGAGCCTCTGCGCTTTCTGCGCGGTCAGACTGTTTACCCGCTTCCTCGGGACCGGCGTCCTCGCGGTAGCCATTGCAGTCGACTCGGGGTTCGGCCACACGACCAGCGCCGTCTTACACGTCTGATTTCTTCGGGGCGCCCATGCGTGTGCATGCATTGTGTATGACTTCCCATTAGATTAGCATAACTCTGACCTAATTAGCATGCAGACGTTGCCTTGGATTAGATTTTTGTCCGTTTCACCATTCACTATGTCACTGTCTGCAGAGGAAAAGGACCAGTTTGTATTCTTATACTATTTAATCAAACATTTAAAGCTTCGTTACTAAGCATGTGCCAGTAATTATTTATACAAAGATTTCAGCTTTGTGGCAAAAAAAAATCTAAAAGCTAGTGCTGGCAAATGATTAAAACATTATCACATTAATAACATATTTACTTGGTTGTATTTGACATTAAACAAAGCTTTTTCTTTAAAAAGCTCTACACAGCCATGCGAGTGGACAGTGTAAGCTACAAAATGCATTTATTGCTTTTAAATATTTCACTAAACACAAAATACAATAGTGATGACCAAAACTATGGTGTTCATTTCCTTAGGTACTTTTATTTGAAACAGCAGGGCGCAAGTGGTTATTGCTGTCCTCTCACAGCTCCAGAGATGCCCGGCTTGATTTCAACCCATATTTGCTTGCAAACATCTAATAGGCGAATCACATGACAGAAACTTTGCACATTTAGGCATGTAGACATGGTCAAGACAACCTGCTGAAGGTCAAACCATGCTGCAGAATGGGGAAGAAAGGTGATTTAAGTGACTTTGAACATGGCATGGTTGTTGGTGCTAGACGGGCTGGTCTGAGTATTTCAGAAACTGTTGATCTATTGGGATATTCACACAGAGCCATCTCTAGGCTGGTTCGAGCTGACAGAAAGGCAACAGTAACTCAAATAACCACTCGTTACAACTGAGGTATGCAGAAGAGCGTCTGTTGATGCACAACATGTCAATACCTTGAAGCAGATGGGCTACAGCAGTAGAAGGGCACCAATCCTGTCAGATAAGAACAGGCAACCGATGCTACAGTTGGTACAGGCTCACCAAAACTGGACAATAGAAGATTGGAGAACGCTGACTGTTTTGTTGAGTCTTGATTTCTGCTGCGACATTCAGATGGTAGGGTCAGAATTTGACGTAAACAACATGAATGCACGGTCCCATCCTGCCTCATATCAACAGTTCAGGCTGGCGTTGATGGTGTAATGGTGCGTGAATATTTTCTTGGCATACTTTGGGCCCCTTAATACCAACTGAGCATGGTTTAAATGCCACAGCCTACCTGAGTATTGTTGCTGACCTTGTCCATCCCTTTTTGACCACATCTTCTTGGCAGCAACAACTGCTGCCAAGCGTTTGCGATAATTTGCATTGAGTCTTTTACAGCGTTGTGGAGGAATTTTGGCCACTCATCTTTGCAGAATTGTTGTAATTCAGCCACGTTGGAGGGTTTTCGAGCATGAATGGCCTTTTTAAGCTGATGTCACAACATCTCAATAGGATTCAGGTCAGGACGTTGACTAGGCCACTCCAAAGTCTTCATTTTGTTTTTCTTCAGAGGTGGACTTGCTGGTGTGTTTTGGATCATTGTCCTGCTGCAGAACCCAAGTTCGTTTCTGCTTTCAGGATTATTTGTTAGACAGCAGAATTCATAGTTCCATTTATTACAGCAAGTGTTCCAGGTCCTGAAGCAGCAAAACAGCCCCAGACCATCACACTACCACCACCATATTTTACTGTTGCTATAATGTTCTTTTTCTGAAATGCTGCGCTACTTTTACGCCAGATGTAATGGGACACACACCTTCCAAAGAGTTCAACTTTTGTCTCGTCAGTCCACAGAATGCTTTCCCAAAAGTTTTGGGGATCATCAAGATGTGAAATTGAGACGAGCATTAATGTTCTTTTTGCTCAGCAGTGGTTTTTGTCTTGGAACTCTGCCATGCAGGCCATTTTTGCCCAGTCTCTTTCTTATGGTGGAGGCATGAACACTGTTCTTAACTGAGACAAGCGAGGTCTGCAGTTCTTTGGATGTTGTTGTGGGGTCTTTTGTAACGTTTTGGATGAGTTGTCGCTGCGCTTTTGGGGTGATTTTGGTCGGCTGGCCACTCCTGGGAAGGTTCACCACTGTTCCATGTCTTCGCCATTTGTGGATAATGGCTCTCACTGTGGTTTGCTAGAGTCCCAAAGCTTTAGAAATGGCTTTATAACCCTTTCCAGACTGATAGATCTCAGTTACTTTCTTTCTCAATTGTTTCTGAATTTCTTTGGATCTCGGCATGATGTGTAGCTTTTAAGGATCTTTGGCTGTACTTCACTTTGTCAGGCAGGTCCTATTTAAGTGATGGCCTGATTGAGAACAGGTGTGGCAATAATCAGGCCTGGGTGTGGCTAGAGACAGTGAACTCAGGTGTGATAAACCATAGTTATGTTTTAACAAGTGGGGCAATCACTTTTTCACACAGGGCCATGTAGGTTTGGATTTTTTTCTTCCTTAATAATAAACACCTTCATTTTAAAAATGCATTTTGTGTTTACTTGTGTTGTCTTTGACTAATATTTAAATTGGTTTGATGTTCCGAAACACTTGTGACAAACATAGGAAATCAGGAATAAGGCAAACACTTTCTCACACCACTGTATGTATGTATATATGTGTAATATATAGATTTTAAGATGGAATGCTAGATGGGTATAATGGCATGACATTACTTAAGAGATTATGGATTATAATGTGCATGTTTGACACCGTCCCACACTGTAGTGAGGTCACGGCCGCTGTGGTGTTAGTTTGAGGTTGATGAGAGCGGATTACTTCATGTCAGCTGTGTGGATTCACCGGTAGCCTCTCGGAGTGTGCTGACAGGATACACTGGACCCCCCCTCCTCCTGTTATGGCTGCCTCTCCCGTTGCCTGCTGGGGAAAAAGAATTTTACCTATGGGCTTTCAACCCTTTCTCACACTTCACTGTATTTCTCACTCTTTTGCATTCATGTAATAAATTGAATTCCCCAGTAAGAAGAATATGCCTTACAGAGGAATGCATTCAGAGTACGAGGTCTATACTGAATTTGTGTTGTAGAATTGCAGGGCTTATTATTAACGTGATGTTTAAAACTTATGACTCCGTTCTGTTGGGGGGCACAGTGGCACAAGTAGTTAGCGCAGTCGCCTCGCAGCTCCAGAAATCCATGGTTAGATCCTGACCTCAGACCTGTGTGGAGTTTTCGTGTCCTCCCTTTGTCCACGTGGGTTTACATTCTAAAGGCATGCCTTGGGTTAACTGGTCACTCTAAATTGGCCCCATATGTGTATAACTAGTATTGGTGTAACCTTGCTCATGTCATGAGTAGCCGTTGATGCAACGTTAAATAAATAGACTTTTAATTTTATGCACAAATCTGTATATCACTTCAAATGTTGAGCATGATACCAGTACTGAATTTTTATTTTACTTTAAATTTTATTTTTGCCCACAAAAAATAAATAAATGTGCGCTCACATGCCCTGAGATGGCTTGGTGCCTAGTTTAGAGTTGGTTCTGGTCAGGTGTGGAAACAGATGAATGAACTTTACATTATCAGTTTTTCAGGATTGTTTTGACATTGCAGTTTCAGCACCTGACTTGTGACTGACCCTATTAGCTTCAAAAGTTTGCGAAGACTTCTATGTGTATGTACTAACCTTGGGTGTTGTAATGCTTCATTCAGATGCAGCAGCAGGAATTAGCCCAGATGAGACAGCGGGATGCTAACCTCACCGCCCTGGCCGCCATAGGACCACGCAAGAAGCGCAAGCTGGACTCTCCTGGGGCTTCTGGACCAGAGGTAAGAGCACTGGAATCCTGCTTAGTCCACACTTCTTTTTTTAATCAGTTGTAAGTCGCTCTGGAATAGGCTGTCTGCTAAGTGCTGCAAGTGAAATGGAGTTTAGCTTCTCTTTCTCTCTCTGTACTCGTATCACAAAAATCTATAATTTTACCAGTGGCGTGCAGCGAATGCAGTGGGTACCCCTTTTGCTTTGTGGCAGCATAGTGGGTAAGGTACTGGACTAAGGACCAGAAGGTCCAGGGTTCAAATCCCACCTCTTCCAAGCTGCCATTGTTGGGTCCTTGAGCAAGACCCTTAACCCACAATTGCTTGGATTGTAAGACTGTATCAGTTGTAAGTCACTCTGGATAAGGGCGTCTGCCAAATGCTGTAAATGTAAATAGAAAGTGTAGTTTATTTATTAATGACGAACACATATCACCTTCCAGAAGGGGTTGCACCGGTATGGGCCAGCCCCGTTAGTGAATATCATAAATCTGATTGGTCAGATATCTTGTCCATTCCCTACTATACTTCAAATCGTCTTCAGAATGCTCACGCAAACAGGTAGACAGAAGTCATTATTGATTTTGATTGGTTAGTACCACTCTGTCAGACATGCTTCCTATAGCAGCCAAGAAAACGCAGAGTAGTGTTTTGACATGGGTGATATATTTGATTTTACTTTATTCAGGAAATAAATATTTCTAAAATATTTTACATACACCTGTTTGTTACCCCATCTCGGAAGGGTTAGAAGGCACTGACCGCACGCCACTGGGTTTTACTGGTTACTCTTTGGTGACCAGTGCAAGGACAAATCTATCTACAGGATGATGGCAGCAGCCCCATAATATTTGTGCTGTGGATCTCGTGTTGGTCAGACAAAGATCTGTTAGGGGTGTGTGATATGGTCTACCATCTTAATTGTTGTTTTAGCGACGTGCAAGCTGACATTATCAAGTATGTCACTCGCTTTGCAAAAAAAACGGTCAAAATTATGCCTTAAAGAGTTCTCACATTCACCATGTCACATAGCCAGGTAGGATAGACTACTGTGCATGCACTCTGAGCGCAGGCAGCAAGCTAGCATTCTATCTAAAAGCACATGACTAGAGTTAAAAATGAGTGCACAAACTGCACCAGGAGACAAAATACAGCCTCAGTCCATGTCATTAGATTTAATTCCTCGACGTCTATCTGCGAACTGTCGGAAATAGGTTGACGTTAAAGACAGCTCGGCAACTAATTTGTTTCACCGTTTGCAAAATCAGTTCTACCGTGCAGAAAATAAGATTATGACAAACTATGGGAGATAGACGCCCACAACAGGCTTAAACTAGCCAAGGTACCAGACCAAAAAAACACACTCAGCAAACCTTAGCAGAATTATTCTGCAAAAAAAGTGCCTTATGAAAGACACAGTGCCAATTCGGGTGGTTGAGAGAGATGTCTTCAAACAACTTTCGAATACTGTAGACTAGTGCTGGGCGATATGACCTCAAATCAGTATGACGATTAATTGAACATTTTACCTCGATTACGATTAATTAACGATTTTTTTTGTTGTTGCCCTCGTAGTTGTGACAAAGTTTGTACTGTAAATATGCTCAAACTATTAAAACTAGGATTGTTTTCTATAGGGATGCACCGATGTATTGAATTTCTTGAGCCAATACGATAACCGATTATTGTTATTATTGCGGTCGATACCGATATTACAACCGATAATTTAACTTACTTACAAGATGTTCCACGTTATAATCCATATATTCAGACTAAAAAATGGTTTCGTCCCATTTTATTTTCTAACCTTCCTTCAAAAAGGTAAGAATTTTTTTTTTGGTATTGAATTGGTACAGGCAGCAGCAAGAACGATGAAGTGTATAAGAAAGCTTATGACTGAAAAGTCCCTAGAAAGGACTTAAGTGTATAAGTCAAGTCAAGTCAGATTTATTTATATAGCACTTTTTACAATGGAGCATTGTCTCAAAGCAACTTTACAAGTTTAGATTATCTCCTAATAACTACGTCCAATCCCAAATTGAGCAAGCCTAGGGCCACAGTGGAAAGGAAAAACTCCCTGAGTTATAGGAAGAAACCTTAGGAGGACCAAGACTCAAAAAGGGACCCAACCTCCTTGGGCGGAGGTTGTACATAACTATATAGTCAGCAACACCAGACGTTTTGCTTGATGAATAACAGGCAAAGAAAACCAAAGAAATATTCATGTATGGGTATATAATAAATATCAAAATGTCAGTTTTAATATCGGCTAATGTTGTAATATCGGACCGATTACGATAACTGAATAAAATGCATATATTGGCAAATAATATATCGGCCGTCGATTTATGAATCAGTAATTTTTCTAATGAAAAATTGCTATCTTTGTGATTTTAAAATAACTGAAGGAAACGTTTGAAGTATTTATGGTTGTTTATTGAATATATCAACCAATTTAAAGCATGATGTTGTAGGATATGGCATTAGTTATTTATTTTCATAATCTTGAATCCTTTTCATCTTGTGTAGCATTTAATATAATTAAGAAAAAGTATTTACATTTTTTAAAATTGCAATAATTGTTGTGGGCAAGATTACATTGGTTAACGTTTTTGAATGTCGGTTTTGATTAATTGCCCAGCCTTACTTTAGACCCAAGATCTACACTGCCAAAGTATTGTCTAATTGCCAATAGCGATAAAAAAAGACATATAATTTTTTAGCCAATATTGCGCACCGCTAATCTGTTATAACGCACACCACTAGATGGTACCTGTTTGTTGTTCATAGTCACATCAGAGTCGTGAATGACGATTTCCCATGTAGCACTGAATAACCATTCTTATCTGTGCCCAGTTTGCACTGATACCAGTAAGGTATCAGGACCTTCAAATTACCAGCCAGCCAGTATAACCTTAGGGCCCTTCAATTCATTTTGAATGAAAGGGACTATTCAAAGAGAGACCTACCTCTGTGCGTAGGCTGAGCATACAAAAGGTGATGAAAGCTGGGATAAACAGCTGAACCATAACTGTAGAACTAATCAGTGAAAAATGATGCAACGGCCATGAGAAGAAACCACAATATGTAAACAAGTGGAAGCAAAATGTGAAAAGTCAGACAGTCCCCCAGAGCAGCCCTGTAGCACTTCTCAGCAAACATGTAGTCCTAGGAAACATGCTGTAGTAATAAAGTAAGTCATAAATTCCTCAGGACCTTTATGCTGCTCTGTATGTATGTACACATAGTTAAACATGTAGGTCATGTTTTTTACACTGGATCTGCACATGTAGGGCTGTCGTTGTGTTAATGATGTTTTTACGCTGTTTTTTTTTTAAAAGGGTGTTAATCGCATTTTTGCGGCTTGACCCTGCGCTAAGGGTTGTGTCCAAAATGGTCCCCGATCATGTTCCCTATGCTCTACATGCTATTTTGAACTTGTACAGTGGTGCTTGGAAGTTTGTGAACTTTTTAGAATTTTCTGTTTCTGTATAAACATGACCTAAAACATCATCGGATTTTCACACAAGTCCTAAAAGTAGATAAAGAGAACCCAGTTAAACAAATCATTCAAGAATATTTACCTTTATTTAGGAAAAAGATCCAATATTACATATTAGTGAGTGGCAAAAGTATGTGAACCTCTAGGATTAGCAGTTAATTTGAAGGTGAAATTAGAGTCAGGTGTTTCATTCAGTGGGATGACCATCAGGTGAGTGGGCACCCTGTTTTATTTAAAGAACAGGGATCTATCAAAGTCTGCTCTTCAAAACACATGTGGAAGTGCATCATGCCATGAACGAAGGAGATTTATGAGGACCTTGATGCTCATCAGGCTGCAAAAGATTACAAAACCATCTCTAAAGAGTTTGGACTCCACCAATCCACAGTCAGACAGATTGTGTACAAATGGAGGAAATTCAAGACCATTGTTACCCTCCCCAGGAGTGGTCGACCAACAAAGATCACTCCAAGAGCAAGGCGTGTAATAGTTGGCGAGGTCACAAAGGACCGCAGGGTAACTTCTAAGCAACTGAAGGCCACTCTCACATTGGCTAATGTTAATGTTCATGAGTCCACCATCAGAAGAACACTGAACAACAGTGGTGTGCAGGGTTGCAAGGAGAAAGGAGAAAGCCACTGCTCTCCAAAAAGAACATTGCTGCTCGTCTGCAGTTTGCTAAAGATCACGTGGACAAGCCAGAAGGCTATTGGAAGAATGTTTTGTGGACAGATGAGACCAAAATAGAACTTTTTGGTTTAAAAGAAAAGTGTTTGGAGAAAGGAAAACACTGCATTCCAGCATAAGAACCTTATCCAATCTTTGAAACATGGTGGTGGTAGTATCATGGTTTGGGCCTGTTTTGCTGCATCTGGGCCAGGACGGGCCCTGACGCGGCTTGCCATCATTGATGGAACAATGGAACTATATCAGAGAATTCTAAAAGGAAAATCAGACATCTGGCCAGGAACTGATCTCAAGAGAAGGTGGGGTCTGCACAAGACAACGACCCTAAGCACACAAGTCTACCAAAGAATGGTTTAACGAAGAATAAAGTTTCATTTTTTGGACTGACCAGTCCAAGTCCTGACCCCTTATTAACCATCAAATGTTGTGGAGGAACCTGAAAGTGAGCAGCTAATGTGAGGAAACCAACCCACCAACTTCCCAGAGCTGAAGCTGTTCTGGTGTACGGGATGAAATGGAGCTAAAATTCCTCCAAGCAGAACTGATCAACAGTTACAGGAAACTTTAGCTGGCATTATTGCTGCACAGGGGGTCACACCAGATACTGAAAAGCAAAGGCTCACATACTTTTGGCCACCACTTAATATGTGAATAGTGGATCATTTTCTTTTTTTCTTCAATACTAAAAAATGACCAAGTATAATATTTTTGTCTCATTTGTTTAACTTTGTTCTCTTTATCTACTTTTAGGACTTGTGTGAAAATCTGATGATGTTTCAGATCATATTTATGCAGAAATCTAGAAAATTCTAAAGGGTTCACAAACTGTTAAGCACCACTGTCTTTGCTAGGGGTATAACGATACACTTTGCTCACAATTCGATTTTCTTTATTTTTTTATTTCTGAAGTGCAAAACTGTTGTTTTAAACAACAACAAAAAAACCTATAGTCCACTGCAATTCAAATAAAATACTAGACACAGGTGTAAAATTGTAAGTAAAATGTTCTATTGGAGCTTCATATCCTAAATAACACAGTGAGAACATTCCTCTTATTTCTGAAGTATAACAATTCAAAATAATGTGTACTTATTACACTTAATGTGTATTGGAGCATGACGTATGATTGCGCCCTCTGCTGTTCAAAAACTGATCACGATGCATTATTACACACCTACTGTTAGCCAACAGAGAACATGATTGGTGAGGGTGTATACAATTTTTCACTCTTCCTTATACAGTGGAATCTCGGAGTTCGAAACTTAATTGTTTCCAGAAGTTCGTTCGAAGTAGGAATATCATTTCCCCAGAAGAAGTAATGTGATGGGATTAATCAGTTCCTGACCCCCAAATAATTTTACGTCTATATTCGTATGTAATTAATGGTTGAAAGCATGAATAAAGGTTTGTAACACACTGCATAAAACCAATAAAGACAAGAAATAAGTGAAATATAAAGTGAAACTTTATAACCACTGAGACAAACGCAGTTTCAGCATGTCTTGTCGCTGGGGCAGTGGCGCCGAGACTGAGGGGTGTCTGAAATCCCACCCTGTGACTGGTATAATATACACATACATAGATAAAATAATTTGCTTATCGCGCTCTATTTCTTCTTCTTTTGGGATTTATGGCGATTGGCATTCGGTATTCGTTTGCTGTCACCAAAGATCGACTGATTGTTCTTTTGGAAGTGCTCATGTTCAAAGTCAGATTTACTGTTTGAATTTGGGGGCAAAAAAAATTCAGATAGTTTGATGTTCGAATTGTTAAGTAAAGAGGCATTTGAATTCTGAAGTTTTACTCTATGCTTTGCTCATTACTGTGTGAGCAGGTTCCATCATACAGACAGATTAACACACTCCGTCTCACTCTTATGGTCTCTATTGTGTTTTTCTCTTTTAATACAATACCTCGGCAGCCATCCATCAGAAAAGTAAAATGTTGTGTTATTCCTGTGATGGGACTCTGGTGGTTTAGTGGTTATTGTACAGAACTGTGTACTAGAAGGTCCAGGGTTCAAGCTCCTGAACTGACCAGCTGCCACTGTTGAGGAAGAGTCAACCCACGTTGGATTGTACGTTGTAAGATTGTATCAGTTGTAAGTTACTCTGGATGAGAGCCTCTGCCAGATGACCTAATGTGAAAATGATGGGATTCGTGAAGATCCTGCCGTCTGAACCTTGGTGTGCATCCAAATAAACTTTGGTGGGGTGGGTATTGGATATGGCTTTATCACTATACATTGCGATACGATGCATATTGCGATTTTCCACTCAGTTCCCTGAAAATATAAAAACAGCTGAAATACAAGTTACAGTGTACAATCCGATCACATGGCTAATTCAGCGGACAAATCGAGTCAAAACACTGTACGGCGACATCTACAGGAGTGGAGATTGTAGTTTACACTCCATTTTTAAAATGTCTTTTTTCTTCCTTCCAAAAAATCAGTACTTTGAGCTGAAAATCGATGTAGTATATCACAAAAATAAATATTGCGATATATTGCTGTATCGATTTTTTTAGCGCAGCCTTAAGTTTGAACACAGCATGGACCGATAACACGGTACACCACCAAACTCGGTGTGACGCCGCAAGAGGCGACCCTTAAAAAACACAGTTATGAGTGAATGAGCCGGAGTACTTTATTAGGAGTGCTCCTAATAATGTGCTCAGTAAGAGTAGATTACTGTCATGGATTTGGATCTGCTCGTGTGTTTGGATCTCAATCTTCCAGTATAGTGTGCTTATATAACTTAATAATTATTGTATTTCTGTTCACTGAGTGCACTCCTGCATTTAAAGCAAGAAATTAAACAGAACTCTATCTCTAGTGCTGATCTTCTGTAATGGTCCGTTTCCCTCAGACTTTCAGAATGTCACAGAGACAAAAAAAAAAAAAGAAATGGTTTCCCTGCACACGTATCTGAAGTGGAGGCAGCGAAGCGATCTCACGCTCCATTTTCGCCTCGCCACATTTCAGTCTTTCACATCCTCCCCGAAAGTGCCTTTGGCGGTTCTTTTTTCCTGCTCTGTCTCCAACCCCCCTGTGGAGGAAGGTGAATGTGACTTTTCTAAAGGGGTCAGTGCCTGCCTTGGGGACTGTATCTAGGCCGCTCTGAAGGGCCCGGTCAGACATTTCATCTCCACAGTAATGCGCCCGAGGGGCTGCGCAGCCTGGAGCGCTGGCTAGCCTGCCAGGTGGTCAGCTGTGCTGTGAGACTCACTCTTATTGTGCTGGAGCTTCCGAACAACAACCTGAGCCTCCATTTAGTTTAGGCTGACTGGAGTTGAGGAGAATGGATGGAACACAGAGACGAATATAACCTTAAATACCTTTGTGTCAGTGGCTACGGTGGAAATTTTACTCGTTATGAAATGATTGTTCCATTACTTGACATTTAAAATGAACAGTCAGATGCAGACATGGAAATATTTCACTTTAGGCTGAGTAGCAACACCAGTTTCATTACAAAAATATGCCTTATTCCTTTTTAGGTGTTGACAAAACCAGCCTGCCTGTTGAATACAATAGAATGTGATTAGAGTGCCTTCAAATATTAATGATATACTCATATATGACTGTGGTAGCCTAGCGGGTAAGGTATTGGACTAAGGACCAGAAAGTCCAGGGTTCAAATCCCACCTCTGCCAAGCTGCCACTGTTGGGTCCTTGAGCAAGGATGGGGACCTTCACATAAAGTCCAACATGTTTTTGATTGTTTTTTCTGTCTAAACACTCAAACGCCCTGTCCACATTTTGCTTTCTTTAATTTCCCTTCTCTAAATGTGTCTCGCTGTGTCTTTTTCACATCGTCAACTTTAAAAGATCAGTGCAGGAAGCTTGAACAGATTAGAATGCACTTGAATAAATAAGATGGTGGTTCCATACAGTCTCTGTGAGGTTCATCACCACCATTCTCCAACCTTTCAGCTATATTCCACCAGATATTTTCTTTAATCCATGTTTTTATAGTACGTTTTTATACGTTATACGTTTTTAACATGTTTTTATAGTAGCACGTTGCCTGTCTTATAAGCTCTTGTGCTCTGCTACACGCAGGATGAGCTGTTCTGCCCGACAACCGAGCTCTGATTGGTCAGCCTGATTTTAACGCATCCGACCAATGCAGAAATTAGAACAGACTCCGATTAAAAATTGTACGCAGCATTGCAGTACGTCAGTTTTGGACTCGGTGTGAAGGACGGCGTTAATACACGTGTTCTTTTTCAAAACGTACGTAATTTACGTGTGTAAAAAACAGACTCCGTGGGAAAGGGCCTTAACTCTAACTCCCATCTCTGCTCGTGGGTCTGCAGCGATGATTGGCTGCTGAAGTTTGTTTATGGCAAACATCCAGAATTAACAGACAGATTCTTATTTCTTATTATGATTTATTATAATTTAAGACCTCGGCCACTAAAGCGAACAGATGTTGAACGGAATGTTTAGACATTCGTGGCTTTAGATATACTGTGTATATATATACTGTACAGCTTGTTACCAATAAGTAGCAGAAAGTAATGATCGGATGGATCAACGTCCGTTCCCTTCAATGTTTTAAAATGATAATAAATTACAAAAGGAAATAAAAATCTGCCATGTCTGTGCATATGACTTTCTGCTACTTGTCGTTGTTAAACACAGCATACCTGTGTACAGTATGTGTAACTGTATAATCGGATAATACAAGCAATTCGTTTAGTTTTTCCAGGTTTTGTTACTTTATGTATAATACATTACTATCATTCCAAGAAAACCAAAAAACACTCCCAAGTCCAACCCTAACCCATCCCCACACAGCAATCTGCTAAGAGGAAAAGAAAAGAAAAACAAACACCAATAATAATGCTAATTAGGTCTTTTTTCTCACCCATTCTGATCTACCTGGCTCTAAGGCCTCCACCCTAATTGGGTACAACAACACAAACATCAGTGAGACTGAGAATGGGACTGAAAACTAAAAATGTGTCCTTTCCTTACACTTGAGCAATAGCAGCATGCCAAGTTGACAGTTCTACAGTCTGAAAAAGTTTGGTCAGGAATGGTTTTTTTGGAAGGGTAGCAGCCAGTGAACCACTTTTTCAGGACGTTGACAGGGTGACATTACTAAGACATGCTAAAGCTCACAAAGATCGGAATGAAGAGCAATAAAAAAACAGTATTAAGGAGTAACAAGTCAAAGTTTTTGACCAATCGTCGACAATATGTTATATATGGTCATTATACAATTCCTAAAACAACTCTAATGGTGGCCTAAGACATTTGCACAGTGTTGTACATGGTATCAGCTCAAGGTTTTTTGCATGATTTCTTTCATGCTTGCATCTGATACATTCATCGTCTCTACCTGGAAATATTTTTGCCATTTTGACGTTGGTGAAATTAGCTTTATGAAGCACCATAAATTGCAACTGGCTGTGGGTGACACAAATGGATGAGGAGCATACCTGGTTCAGGAGGCGAGTCCAAAATAGAAATCCTAGGCCTTGTTCCCAGGGGAGACTAAGGGCTTCAGTAGGGGTTGTATCAGAGGAGTTAATTGTATTGTAATATGACTGGAATTAGCCTCTTTTGAGCTGGAACTATAGTAAGTCGTTTGTCAGTAATGGAGTCTGGGGGGTTTAAAGTGTGTTGCATGAGGAGTCTTTAAGATATGGGGTCCTGAACCATGACTTTGATTTATTAGCAATATATTAAGTAATCTTAATTTTTTTTATTTAAAGCTATTGTCTATATAATCTCTGGCGTTACTTGTTTTCTGTTCTGGGAGTTGAGAGGGTAAGGTCAGGGTGTGGTATGACTGGGATGTATTCTCATCAACTTATTAGCTCATGATGAACAGAGAATAAAGTTATGCCAGTGATGGGAAATGACTGTATTTGGTTGGGAAATGGGCCTTGCGCTTAATAACAAGAGGCACTCTGGTTAAAAGATGTAGCTTGTTTTTTGCCAGAAGGCACATTTGTTAAAGGGTTAATCATTTAGCACTATGAACAAGAGAGATGATGAGAGGAGTAGAGGCTGAGGCCCATTTGGGTGCTTTTCTGGCACATTCTCGCAGGGAAGAAACTTGTGGCTAAATGATTGTATTCTTTGCTTCCAGACATAAGATGGTCAGTTTAGTTTTCTTTTGATTTATTTTACTTGGTGAAATGTACAGGTTTTGTACATTAAACTCGGCAAATGCAGTTTTTGCACTGGACATTCCATTATAGTTTGGGGGGGGTGCATGAATTCTTACATGCCTGATCTGGGGAAAGGAAAAAAATTAGGTAGATTGTTTGGTAGATGGGTGGAATGTCCTTTGAAAACGTATTGAATTCTCAATATCCAGTTAGTATCCCCTCTAGACGTTGTGAGTTCAGTTTACCAGCTTCATACATTAAAAGGGATTTGGCCTTTATGAAAAAGTGGGTGGAAACCTTGGATGTGGAAAATGCTTATGGTGTGTTCGACTAAAACTCAAGAACTTTGAGCTTATGACCTCAGAGTAGGTGAAATCAAAGAAAATTGTCCCTCAATTGGTCATTCCTATTCAGAAAAGTCAACCCTGAGATCAGTACAATACTGTCAAGATTGAAATTCGATCATTAAAAAAAAAAAATGCACTTACAATTCAAATATATGCTTGAGGCAAATAGACTGCCCTAACATCAACATGGTCACTCATGGTCAACAGTAATGAAGTAGAGTTTCTGTAGTTTTTGGGTATAGAAAAGGACTTCACTATATGATGCCCATGATATGTTCCGATACGATGCTTTTTGCGATATATTGCGATATTCCAAATACTTCACAAAAAAAAGTCTCTAGCCACATCAGCTGGGTCAGTACAGTCTCTAACAGCACACTACCCGAGCGAAACAAGTTAAGACCGATTTTTATTTCCTATTATATTGTTTAAGACCTCAGTCACTGATGTACCTCCATTCATGTAGATTTTCAGCATTTAGCAGATGCTCTTATCTTACAGTCTTAGAAGGTACTGCCCAATCAAGTGTGGGTTAAGGGCCTTGCTCAACGGCCCAACATTGGCAGCTTTCACAGAGGACTTGAACCCTCAACCTTCCGGTCAATTCTACAGGCAGTTCCAACAGCGGTCCTCTCACTCCCATAGTTACCTAGTTGATTAGCCCAAATAAAGGGTAAGACATAAGCTTGTAGTTCAGTCAGGTGCCAGTTTAAGATTGGGTCATAATCTTGAAATTAGTTTTTTGTAATGGATAAAAAACTAATTTTAATCATGATACTGAGTACTCTTAGTCTAACCCTCATGCCCTTGACTTTGTAGACATTCAGAATGTGTTTGTACGACAAAAATCCCTCAGACTCTGACAGATTCCTGTTTGAGTTGGGTGTGCATTCAGAGGTAGGTGGTATTTTCATGCCCTTTGTTCAGACCACAGACCTTCGGGGCAGTTTCTATCTGATTGTCAGTCAGGAGTGGAGCTGCCATCTTAGACCTGATGAGCCGTTGGAGCTGTAGGCCTGGCCTGAAGCAGAGCCCTCAGTCAGATTAGTCATAAAGCAGGTGGTGATAAGGGCGTTCCTCAGAGGTGTGTTCTGGGCGCAACTTTTAATAAAAGATGCGGAACGGCCGTAGGCCTGCATACCAGACTGAGCCTGCGGCACGACTGCACACAGAGCCACATATTAACATGTCCCTTCCACTTTGGAGGCCAGAGGGGCTGCGGGTCAGGACAGATTGAGAGGAGGGTTGAGAAAGAAGACAAGAATAGGGAGTGACATTAAAAAGAAGGGAATAGGATTCGCCGAGCGTCTGGTACACGCGTGCGTTGCATGCTTTCATCTTTAATGGCTGGAGAATTATGGACTTCAGGTTGTTCTGGGTTACATCCAGGGGAGGGTTGCGTTTTGCCATTAACTTGAACAACATTGATCACAAAGGCTTGTAGGGGTAAGAAGAAAATATTGAGCCACAATGAAGAAATGAGTTCCAGAGAGGGAAAATGAGTGCGCAATATACGGTTGTCCTTCCCTGCAGCAGAATTAACAAGGCATCACATGGAAAACTATCTGAAGCTGCCTATGAAAGGGAGGAGGGAGAGGAGCCATTAAAAGCAGCCTGAAGGGATGGACTGCACCCAATATCACTAAGGCAAGCTCTCTTAGCCACTGAAGCAAGGGCTCGCTCACAGGCAAAAAGCACGCCGAGTTCTATAGCCACAATTAAAACCTCCCCTTCTGCCAGATCAGCCCCGGGCAAGGGAGACGGCAGAGGGGGAAGGGCCAGGCACGAAATACCAAAGGCAGACTGAAACATGGAGCCAGTAATGAGCTCCACCAAAGCAGGCTTTTTCACATGGGAGTGGAGTTTAAACATTCGTGGCTTTAGAAGTCACTGTGTATGTTGGGCTCTGAGCCTGCGTCATTCTCCATGTCACTGCAAGCCTTTCTACTTGTTGCTGTTTCACTCTGGAGAAGTTTTAAAGACATGGTGACTTTCAGCAATTTCTTTGGTCAAGAGTCATTCTAAAGTCTTGCAGTTCTTTCTTATGTGCTCAGCTCTGTTAAGGCATCATACCATCATCCTTTTAGCCCCTGTACTTTTGCAAAGCTTGACGTGTTCTGAGGGGATTCAGTGGTGGCAGGTGCAGATTAGCACACACTGCAAACCGATAGCTAGTTCCATAATCAACCAGAGAACATCCTCTTTGTTGCTTCTCCAATACGTATTACACATGCAGCATTCCAAAAGTCATTCCTAGTCATTATTTTTGTAATACACAGCAAATAGAAAATGCATTCACTGTTTTTCATTCACGCCAGATACAGTTGATCGGCCAAAACGTATGTTAAGCAGCGAAAAGTCTTTTGTTTAGTACAGTAGAACCTAATTCGAACTTGATTGGTTCCGGAAGACTGTTCGAATTCGATTTCTCCATAAGAAGCATTGTAAATAAGGTTAATCCATTCCCGACCCCAAATTATTGTTTTTGTACAGACATATTCATATGTAGTTATTTTTTCAAAGCATAAATAAGCAGAGTAATGTAATACAATGCATAAAATGAATAAAGACATGAACGTAATTCTTCATGGCATAGATTAAACAGGGTGCTGGAAACATTCCTCAGAGATTTTGGTCCATATTGAGATGACATCATCACAAAGTTGCTGCACATTTGTTGGCTGCACATCCATGAAGCCAATCTCTCGTTCCACCACATCCCAAAGGTGCTCTGTTGCTCTTGGATTGAGATCTGGTGACTGTGGAGGGCTTTTGAGTACAGTGAACTCACTGTCTGTATAAGAAACCAGTTTGAGATGATTTGAGCTTTGTGACATGGCGCATTACCCTGCTGAAAGTAGCCATCAGGAGATGGTACACTGGTCATAAAGAGATGCACATGGTTAGGAACAATGCTCAGGAACTCAGGTCACTGGATATTTTTCTCATTTTGTGTGTGGAAATTCCAGTAGATCAACAATTTCTGCTTTACTCAGACCAGCCCGTCTAAGTCAAAGTCGCTTAAATCACCTTTACTGGAGACGTCATACCAGTGCAGAAGAGATTTTACTTTAAAGTATTCTCTGTGTTCTAGTTTGGAGGACTGCATGAACTACAGTGTAGAGAACTTTATTCGTACTTCTTAAATTTTCCATAACTAATAAACAACCGTTTATCATGTTCCCTCGGTACTCTTGTGAGATGATGTGAGCGCAAGGAGAAAAAAATCATTAAGATTTTCTCCCATGGAATCTTCCTATAGTTATGTATTAAGCAGCTTTTCCTGCTGGCGCTGCTGAGCATGCATGAGATGACGTGGAGTCCAACCCTGCCATCTTAACCCCCAGGGCGGCACAATGGTACACGCGCTTAGCGCAGACGCCTCACAGCTCCAGAGATCCCTGGTTTGATCCTGACCTTGGACCTTTGTGGGGTTTGCATGTCCTCTAGGTGCTCCTGTTTCCTCCCACATGAAGTCAGTACTTTAAATCAAACGTCTGGGCTCTTAATGGGTTCACAGCTCGACTGAAGAGCAATGACACTGAAGATCATCAACTTAAATGAACTGAATCAGCTTCATCCCTCACAAAGACGTCGTTTGCTGGAGTTAAATTCGGCGTCTTTCATTAACCATCCGCGGCTGATCGGAGGTTCATTCATCTGACAGGTTTGTTATCTGGAAGTCCAGCTCTAACCCAGAGAAGCTGCTGATGCTCTGTAACTCTGCCCTTACATTTCTGACTGATGAGATTAACATTGAGAGCTTCATCATACAGATTTATAATCGCTAATCAAACGGGATTCTAGACTTTGGTTAGAACACCAGGATCTCACTCCGATTTGCTTCAGTCAGTAGGATAGTAGATCTTAGTAACAACCTGCCTTATAAACCCCACCCATTTTATTTGCTGAATGTAAATAAACTTTCTTTTTAATAAATTAAAACTTACCAATAGATATATTTGTGTTTATTGTCTGTATAATAAACAGTTATTGGTAATTCTGTTCCTAGACTTTAATGACTGAAGGGCTTAGCTGTGGGGTAACGATAGAATGGAACTATTTTACCTCGCGGAAGGCTGAAAAACAAACCGATTCCTCTGTCCTCTTTATCGTAAAATCTAACAATAAATGGTGATAACGGAACCAATAATACACTCGAGGTCCTGCTTTAAGGTGAGGTATTGGCACGGGTGTTCTGATCTTCTGCACTCGGCCTACGGCCTGCGACCGCATCACACCCGTGCCAGCATCTCACGGTAAAGCACTCCCTCGCATGTATTATTGCTTAAATATTAAATAATCAAATTCATCATTTGGTTGCAGTTGTGGCCAACATTTTTTTTATCTCCGTGCATCACTAGTCCTGCAAAGGTTTACTTCTTTTCATGTAGAAAATCAGGACATGTGATTTAACCAGGGGGTGCCCTAACTTTTGCATAGGCTATAGAATAGCATCAGATATAACTGGAGTGCGAAAGCAGTCTGAGGGAAATTAATTTATTAGCCTTGCAGCCAAAAAATCCTGAACATTTAATGATATTCCTCAGTTACTGATATTAGCAAGGGCCTGAGATAGACAGCTGGAAATAACAGGAATCATTTTGAGTTATATACAGTTTAATAGTGTTTTATTAAAAACTTTCAGAATTTCAAAGTATTCTTGCCACGTTGCTCCCAAGTTACTCCAGTCTGCCTAATTTAGAGCGCATACTATGCATTTTGGGAAGCAGCCAGTGTTATGAGCCAGGCCCTGTGGATTTTTGGAGCTAAACTGTTCAAAGCACTTTTAAGATGCGATAAGAGGTAATCAGTATCATGTTTTGTCCAATTTTTCAATTGGGGTTGCTTTTTACTAACATTTTCAGCTTCTTAAGGCTGATTTTTGGCAGAAGTTTCAATCCCATACAACTGTCAGCTGTGTTTTAAGGTGGTAAATGCGCCTCTCCCCCTCATCCTAATGATGCCTCTCGGCGCTCTCAGTGAAAATTCATTGCGCTTCAGCAACAAAGTGAAGCCTTCAGCACTTTCAAAATGTCCATCTCAAAAACTAATGACCTCCCTTGTTAATGTTGGCTAATTAAGAAAGTTTGTGATCGAGGAAGGACAGCTGCCACACCTGGTTAGTAATTAAGACTTTGCTACAATAAAAACAAAGCCGTTTTATACGAAAACCTTGAATTTAGGTAGTTTGGAGTTTTGTAACTGAAAATATTTAATACAACCCCTGCAGAAAGTAAAATTAACCTAAAAAAATCGAGTCCATAAACATAATCGGTTACATTTTGAGACTCAAATACTAGTGGATCGTTTTGAAAGGTTCCTAAACTTTTTCACACCCATTTTCTTATTGGACGTGTTCTAAGTCTAATGATGCTCCATCAGCGAAAATGAACACTGCTACTAAAACTAATGGCCTGCCTTCTTAATACTATCCAATTAAGAAAAATTTGAGAGTATGAAAGGACAAAAGTGGGTCCCAGTTACGATGAGAATGATTTCCATATTGAATAATTGGTGTAATCTGTAATTGTGTATAATAATTGTGTAATTAATGCGTATCTGCTTGTGTACAAGCCATCAGCTCATTATGTAGTGATGTTTTAATCGCGCTTGTATTTCTGGTGTGCGTCTCCGTGTGTCTCTGTGTTTATATTACATTTTGGGGACCAAATGTCTCCACAATGATAGGAAGCTCTGACATTTTGACATTGTAAGTGACATTGACCTTTTGCCAGTCCCCACTAGGTTAACTGATTTTTGAAAGACCAAGTGTGTCAATAGATTTGCTTCAGGTTACTGAGGTTAGGGTTAGATGTAGGTGTTCCACTAATTAGCTACAGTAGTCATTATCAATGGGTGGTCCCCCAGATAGTGAGAGATTGTGTGTCTGCTTGTCTGTCTGTCTGTGTCTTTTTCTGACTGTGTCTGTTTGGCTGTGTCTGTGTAATCCCACTCTTATTTCTGGTCTGTCTGTCTGGGTCTCTCTCTCTCTCTCTCTCTCTCTCTCTCTCTCTCTCTCTGCCCATGTCTGTCTGTCTCTGTCTGCCTATGTCTCTGTCTGTCTGTCTCTCTCTCTCTCTCTCTGTCTGTCTCCCTCTCTGTCTGCCTATGTCTGTCTGTCTCTCTCTATGCCCATGTCTGTCTCTGTCTCTCTCTATGCCCATGTCTGTCTCTGTCTCTCTCTATGCCCATGTCTGTCTCTGTCTCTCTCTATGCCCATGTCTGTCTCTGTCTCTCTCTATGCCCATGTCTGTCTGTCTGTCTGTCTGTCTCTCTCTATGCCCATGTCTGTCTGTCTGTCTGTCTCTCTCTATGCCCATGTCTGTCTCTCTCTCTATGCCCATGTCTGTCTCTCTCTCTATGCCCATGTCTGTCTCTCTCTCTATGCCCATGTCTGTCTCTCTCTCTATGCCCATGTCTGTCTCTCTCTCTAATGCCCATGTCCTGTCGCTCTCTCTCTATGCCCATGTCTCCTGTCCTCTCTCTCTCTGCATCTGTCCTGTCTGTCTTTCTTATCTCCTGCTCTGTCTGTCTGGCTCTCTTCTGCCCATGTTCTGTCTGTCTGACCTCTCGCTCTCTCTGTCCATGTCATGTTTCTCTCTCTCTCCGCCTTTTTCTTTCTTCTTTGGCCCATGCCTGTTCTGTCTGTCCTCTCTTCTCTCTCTCCTCTCTCTCTCTCTCTGCCCATACTGTCTGTTCTGTGTCTGCTCTGTCTCTCTCCTCTATGAATCTCGAAAATGCTCTATGATGCCCCTCTCTCTCTCTTCTCTAATGTGTGCCCATGTCTCTCCTCCTCTCTCCTCTCTATGCCCATGTCTGTCCTGTCCTGTCTCTCCTCTTGCTCTCTCCTCTCAAACATGGCTCTAGGCCCCCTCTCTCCTCCTCCTTGTCCTCTTCTTTCTCTCTCTACTCACATTATTCCCCATTTATCTTTCCTTTCTTACTTATCCCTCTCTCTTTCCTCTCTCTCTCTCTCTCTCTCTCTGCCCATATCCTGTCCTGCCTGTCTGTCTCTGTCCTCTCTCTCTATGCCCATGTCTGTCTGTCCTCTCCTCTTATGCCCATGTCTGTCTGTCTGTCTGTCTGTCTCTCCTCTCTATGCCCATGTCTTGTCTGTCTGTCTCCTCTCTCTATGCCCATGTCTGTCTGTCTCCTCTCTCTATATGGTGCGCCCATGTTCTGTCTGTCTCCTCTCTCTATGCCCATGTCTGTCTGTCTCCTCTCTCTATGCCCATGTCTGTCTGTCTCCTCTCTCTATGCCCATGTCTGTCTGTCTCCTCTCTCTATGCCCATGTCTGTCTGTCTGTCTCTCTCTCTGCCCACGTCTGTCTGTCTCTCTCTCTCTATGCCCATGTCTGTCTCTGTCTCTCTCTCTGCCCACGTCTGTCTGTCTCTGTCTCTCTCTATGCCCATGTCTGTCTGTCTCTCTCTCTATGCCCATGTCTGTCTGTCTGTCTCTCTCTATGCCCATGTCTGTCTGTCTCTCTCTATGCCCATGTCTGTCTGTCTCTCTCTATGCCCATGTCTGTCTGTCTCTCTCTCTATGCCCATGTCTGTCTGTCTCTCTCTCTATGCCCATGTCTGTCTGTCTCTCTCTCTATGCCCATGTCTGTCTCTCTCTCTATGCCCATGTCTGTCTGTCTCTCTCTCTCTATGCCCATGTCTGTCTCTCTCTCTATGCCCATGTCTGTCTGTCTCTCTCTCTCTCTATGCCCATGTCTGTCTGTCTGTCTGTCTGTCTCTCTCTCTCTCTGCCCATGTCTGTCTGTCTCTCTGTCTGTCTCTCTCTCTGCCCATGTCTCTCTGTCTCTCTCTCTCTCTGCCCTTATATCTGTCTGTCTGTCTCCTCTCTCTCTCTGCCTGTGTCTGTCTGTCTGTCTTCTCTCTCTGTCTCTCTGTCTGTGTCTCTGTCTGTCTGTCTCCTCTCTCTCTCTCTCTCTCTCTCTCACACACGCGCGCACACACACACACACACACATTGCCTGTGTGTGTGTGTAATCTCGCTGTTATTTCTGGTGTGTGTGCCTGTCTGTGTCTGTCTTTGTCTGTGTCCATTTGTCTTTGTGTCCGTCTGTGTGTCTTTGTATGTGTGTGTCTCTCTCTCCGTGTGTGCGTGTCTGTGTTGTCTGTCTGTGTCCGTCTGTCTGTTACCGCGTGTGTGTGTGTGTGTGTGAGTGTGTGAGCGTGCGCGCACACGTGTTCTCCATTGGGAAGCAGTATAGCAGGAGTAATATTTGCTCCAGACCTTGTGTACATGTAGTCTAATCCATTAGTGTTGAGAGGTTATTGGCTTCCTTTCTGCAGCTGAAATAGAAGCCCATTAAGGGAGGTAATGTGTGCCTACAGCATGCCCAGCAGCCCTGGAGCCAATGGAGGGTGTATTTCACCCTGTGCCCCACACACACACACACACACACACACACACACACACACACACACACACACACAAAACTAAAGTAGTTGGAGGGTGTCGAGAAAGTACAGATCGCTTTCATTCACTCTTACTTTTGTACTCTCGCTTTTATTCGCACTATTCTTACTTTTACTCTTTGCTCTTTCTGTCATTATGTCTTTATCATTTTCTCTCTGCCTCCACAATTTTTTGTCCTGTTTTTTCTTTTCTCTCGCTCTTTTACTCGCTCGGTGGCACAGGCTCGGGCACAGTCTCACATTGATCTGCGAAATGTCCCCTAGGCGATTATAAAATATTAAATCCCACTACCACTTCACTCTCTTCCTTTCAATCTCATGCTCTCAAACTCTTTTTTGTCTTTCTCCGTTTCCCTCGCTCGCTCTCTGCTCTGCACTTTACTTTCATTCTTCCAGCTTGTACTCACTCATTAGAGCAACTCACATTTACTTGAAGGAAGAAATAGTATTTGAAGTGTTGCTTTCTAGAATGAAGCTCATCCTTTTTTTTTGTTTTTAAATGAACACCCCAATGCCAGTTGCTAACTGTTTTTCGGAATTTAACAGCCAGTATTAGCAAGTAATAAGTCATTCAATTCTGGGTGTTTGTTTGAACCAGCAGCATTTTCTCACAAGACTGTCTTTCCCCAAAATAGCTGGCACTGAAGAACCTTCGTACGTCTGTGTAGTAATCAATAAAATTAAGGATTTCCGTTACTGTGACTGTTAGAACAAGCTGTGGCCGGTGTCAAGAATCATTTTGAAATTCTGAAGTGGCAAAAGGGTAACCGAGGTCTTTTTGGAAAGAAGGGCCTAATCCATAGGGTTATAATGAAAAACAGATGACGGCTTCAAAAGAGAGGTTACTGCATCAAGGTCATTTTACTTTTTACTGTTGCAGTAATAATCCCAAACGAGAGTTGGTTTGCAATGTCTCATTACTTTTGAGACAGCCTGTATATGACAATGGCTATGACCTGTATAGATTTCACAATTTAGCTAATTTGTTTAGTAATTGATTATACTATACATACAGCGTTCTGTTAAAATGCATATGAGGATAAGTTTCAATTATACTCATTGCAAGTATATTATGGTGTACATATAAGTATGTCATTTTCAATTTTAATTGGGCAGGTTTTAATTTCATAGAATGTCATGCAGCCTGCAGCTACAAATTATTTTTATCATTTTCACAACACTGGCATTCTTGACTAAATGGCTTGTTAGCTGGTTTTCATCCTGTTCTCAGGTTTTTTCTGTTTTCACACACTCTTCAGCCATGTTTTGTCTAGTTAAGCCTTAATGAAAGTACAAATTTACACATCTGTCTTTGAGAAAGGGCAGAGAAGCTAGACTAGCAGAATGACGAGCGCATCAGAAGCTGTTGTACGGGAAACTGAATATCTGTTATTGAAGTGGGACTGTGGTAGCCTAGTGGTTAAGGTACTGGACTATGAACCAGAAGGTCCAGGGTTCAAATCCCACCTCTGCCAAGCTGCCACTGTTGGGTCCTTGAGCAAGACCCTTAACCCACAATTGCTTGGATTGTAAGACTGTATCAGTTGTAAGTCGCTCTGGATAAGGGCATCTGCTCAATGCTGTAAATGTAAATGCTGCACTAGTGTCACGTTACGTTATGCTTTTCTAAAAGTATGAAAACTTTGCATCAGCCCAATGGTCAGCAGGTTGTGCAGAATGCTAATGTGGATCTTTATAGGCTGGGATTTGATGGGAGTTCTATAGCTGCTTCCCAGTTCAGGGGCTGGAGCCTTCAAAGGATGTGGTCTACGATGGTGTATCCTTCAGAGGCTGAGTAGACCATGGCGAAGGCTGAACCAAAATGAGACAATCTGCTCTGTGGCGGATTTTTTGTTTGCAAAATGCTTATACGCGATAAAATCGAACGTCTTTCTTAATTGCTGCTTGGCAGTGCTTGTAGCCTTACCCTGCTAAGCAATAGTTCAGTAGCATAACCACCGAGCCACTGCTGGACACTTTTTTTTGGTTTGGTTAAAGTATTAGACACTAGTTTTCGTAATGCCTTATAAACATGTGTGTATGTACTGTTTATATGCTGACTAAACCTAACAATTTCCATTTAGATGCGTAACTAAATAAGTTCAGCCATCAGATTCAACGTCGATGACATGAACAGCATTTAGCAGACGCCCTTATCCAGAGCGACTTACAATTGATACAGTCTTAGAATCCAAGCAATTGTGGGTTAAGGGTCTTGCTCAAGGACCCAACAGTAGCAGCTTGGCAGAGGTGGGATTTGAACCCTGGACCTTCTGGTCCATAGTCCAGTACCTTAACCGCTAGGCCACCACAGTCCCCCATTAACATTGTCACAGTCTTTTAATGCTGCTGCAATGCAAATATAAAGAGTATTTCCACAAGCAAACTGCATGCTGCATGCAGAGATGATGCTTAAAACCCAAGTGGAAATGATTATACACATGCTAAACCTTTTTTAATGTATTGAAATTCTCAAATTACAGAAACTACAGTAACAAAGGAGTATTTACAACAGGACCGGCACACATACACGTACAAACACCAATTATAGGTTGTTACAAATAAGTAGCAGAAAGTCATCCACACAAACACGAATAACTTGGATTCTGTTCTGTGTCTAAAGTTAGAACAGCCTCTAGACCAGACGTGCGTTAGCGAGCAAGCGAGCGCACAACTGGTAACACACAGCCAAGAATAATGGACTTTCTGCTTTAAACTCCCATCTCTGCTTGAGGATCTGCAGTGTTGATTGGCTGTCTATGGCCGCAACATGTGGAGTTAAAAGATGTATTCTTATTCCCTATTATAATGAGTTAGAATTAAGACCTCGGTTGTTCAAGCGAACAGATATTGATTAGATGGTCTGTTAGATTTACATTTACAGCATTTAGCAGATGCCCTTATCCAGAGCGACTTACAACTGATACAGTCTTACAATCCAAGCAATTGTGGGTTAAGGGTCTTGCTCAAAGACCCAACAGTGGCAGCTTGGCAGAGGTGGGATTTGAACCCTGGACCTTTCGGGCCATAGTCCAGTACCTTAACCGCTAGGCTTGGTTCACACTTGTGCAGTTGATACTCACACAGTCCATTTGGAAGTGTGGCAGAGTCTTCCGTTTAGGTGTTTGGTTTACCTACCTCATTTAACCATATGGTAATTTCATTCTGATTGGCCTCAGTTAGAATAATCTATTCCGACAGAGCTGTTAATCTGATTATTAGGCTGCATGTAAACATAGCCATCGAATTACTTCAGTCAGCTCTGAGCTCTGACTGCTTGTTATTAGCTTACGATTTTGAGATTGGTTTTCTTCTTTCACTATTTTGCTGCCACTTTGTTAGCAGAACTCATTTGGCTGCTATCATGCGTCATTGTACGATGTTTTACTGCATCACCCACCTCTAAACAAATCTGAAAGGTTACTCACATTTTGTACTTGAGTCTAGAACAGTCTGTTCCGTCTGTATTTTGAGGTTAAATGAAAAGTAAGGCAGTAATTAAGATTACCTCTGCTTTTAGATTCTTTGTGTTTGTGATGAACTCATTATGCCACTGTTCTCTGAAATCTATAGCCAGTTGTGTAAATTATCCGTCTGAGATTACCCCCATGCTCAGGGGGTTGTGTGTGTTTGTGTTATGTGTAGCTACGCCGGGGGCAATTGGCTACGTTTCAGCTTGGCTGACTATTCCAGCTTCTAGTGCAGGTTTTGTAGCACATACTTGTGTGTTGTTGAAATGTAGACACGATTTGCGCTCATGGTTTTGCTAAAAGCCAACATGAAGATGGGTTTCATCAATCTATTTTAAACCTAGTGTCAGAAAATGGAGCCAAGTGCTTTTTATTTCTCACGTCCTTTAGTTGGCGAACCAGGCTCACAAACAGGGTTTTGCCAAATTTGGGGAATTGTCTCGATGCTAAAATGCAGGAGTGGATGCTTTTCGTGCTGCACCACTTTTGTCTTTTTGTGTTTGAACAGCACGACCCTGAAGCTGAGTGCGTAGCCTACAGACGTGTACGCAACATGCACACACATACACAGTCTGTTTGAGTGGAGAGCTGTTTGAGTTGAAGGCAGATGGAGTTGGAGTGTGTATTTGCCTCTAGGCTCTGCCTCCAGCCACCAGCCTTTTGTGCTGAAAAAGAAAAAAGACAGGGGCAGAGAGAGGGTTGGTTCTACTAAAAGCGTTAGTCTCTCCACAGCTCTTCTGTTTGTGATCGCAACGTTTCAGAGAATAAGTAAAATGCTGCTTTCATGTCTGCATGGAGGCCATGATGGCTGCTCTGGCTTCAGAAGTATTGGCTTGATGTTTATTTCGGTTTAATCATGCTTTTCTGAATCTAAACTCTGGAGGAGATGCTGAACTCGACTCCTACAGTTCTGGATGAATCAGCCTGCTTCTTTTATCCTTTTACCTCCTCTGACCTCTGGGTTTGGTAAACAGCCGGTCATGACCGTCGCTGCAGTGGCTCTGCCCCTGGGATCTATTAGCACCCCTGTGCTGTTGAGCTTTTATGAGAAATAGCATGTGATCACTCATGATATTTATTGTGTTGGTGTATTTTTGTTTATTTGCTCATCATTATCTGATTTGTTACCTTAATAATTGCCCATGCTACACATTCTGAACCAGTGTTTCCTGAAGGCTCAAATTCTGTAATTATGAACAAAACAGGCTTTAAACAAACCAAATCCAAATGGAGGCATGTTAATAGGTTCATTGTACTAATGATAAATGAGAGAAACTCCCAACAGGGGTGCGGCTCAGTTCCCTGAATGTATATTTTTATACTCGTAGAGGGGATGAACAAAATAAAATGCTGAATAAGGTGGAGAGCTGGGTCACACTCTGCTCTCCTGAATGTTCTATAAAGGTTCGATTATGCTTACAAATTGGTGAGGACATGGAAAGTATTCGACATCCTGATGCACACAAAATCATTTTAGCAGTATGCATGGGGGAATATACTGTGCAAAAGTCTTAGGCCACCATTAGATGTTGTTTTATCATGGGTATGATGACCATATATAACACATTCAAACTTGGATTTGTCACTCCATAATACTCTTTTGATCTTTGTAGCTTTTCACCCTATTCCTCTTCCAAAAAGTGGTTTATTGGCTGCTACCCTTCCAAAAAGACCATTTCGTGATCAAGCTTCTTCAGACTGTAGAAGGGTCGACTCGGCATTCAGATGAAGCTGCGTGATGATGCTATTGCTCAAGTCTTACTAAATACTTGTGAGCCTGTAAAAGCTG
This sequence comes from Ancistrus triradiatus, assembly GCA_025084515.1. NCBI lineage: Eukaryota > Metazoa > Chordata > Actinopteri > Siluriformes > Loricariidae > Ancistrus > Ancistrus triradiatus. The sequence goes on along the minus strand of JAJAGP010000063.1, from coordinate 686,548 downwards.
TGTTTTCTGATTTGTTTTTTTTTTAATACTGCATACACATTTCCTGTCTTTTCTTTATATGGTCATGATACCATGGCTAAGTCAGTGGTATATCTGATCTAATGGTGGTCTAAGACTTTTGCACAGTGCTATATGTTCTTGGATATGAAAGGTCAAGGACAAATTCAGTATAGGTTGATTCTGGTTATGTAAATTTGTCTCGTGTTCTATGATAGATGACCATCAAAGCATTATCAGTTCCAGCATTTGGCTTAAACAGACTTATACAGTCTTACAATTCAAAATCTTAGTGTTTCCAAAATGTTAGTTTCAATCAAAAAAAATTGTATTTCAGACCTTCTGTACTTTTTCCTCAGATGATCAAAATTGTCTTGTTTTCAAGACTGATGCACCTGCACTTTAGACACCTACTATCATGTTTGTTATATATAAGGTATACATATTGTATTTTATATCTGAGCTACTGTAAAACGAAACACACCGATTCATTTTTGTCTATTGGATCAAGCTGGAGGTCCCTGATTTCACACCACATCCCTCAACTCCGATTGCAGGCCATGGAACTGCAGCTTTGTCAATACTGCACTAATTAGAAAATCCCCCTGCCTAAAGCAAGACGTTTTAATTAGTCAGTGTGTTTACGGATCGGATCCATGGTTAGAGGAACAAACCAAACCTCAGGTCTGTGTTGTTTCATGCAGTTTATGAACTAATCACTACTTCCGTGTCCACCATTTTGGATAAGAAATTTTGAATCTCTGTCTGGTGTGGGTGGGTGCACTGTTGTGTTTAGAAAACAGGGATCTGTCAAAGAAAGGTTTAGAGTGAAATCTGTAAAGAGTTTGGACTATGGTAGATACAACTGGAGCAAGTTTAAAGCAGTGGGACAGTGGGGATGTGGTAGCCTATTGATTAAGATACTGGACTGTGGACCAGAAGGTCCAGGGTTCAAATCCCACCTGTGCCAAGCTGCCACTGTTGGGTCCTTGAGCAAGACCTTTAACCTACAATTGCTTAGATTGTAAGATTGTATCTGTTGTGGGCCAATCTGGATAAGGGTCATCTGCTAAAAGACTAAAAAAAACCCACTGAAACACCCAAGAGTGGTCGACCAAGCAATGTAATAGTACATGAGGTCACGAAGGAACCCATGGTAGCTACTAAGCAACTGGCTAATGGTAATGTTCATGTGTCCACTATTAGGAGAACACTGAATAACAGTGGCCTACACAATAGGAAAACCACTGCTCACCAAAAATGATATTGTTGCTCATATGCAGTTTAAAGATCACATGGACAAGCCAGAACACACAAAAAATTTGTGGACAGTTGAGGCCAAAATAGAACTTCCTGGTTTAGTTGTGAAGCGTTATGTCTGGAGAAAGGAGAACGCAGCATTCTAACATAAGCACCGTATACATTTGTGAGACATGGTGGTGGTAGTATTGTGGTTTGGGCTAGTTTTGCTGAATCTGGACCAAGAACGCGTGCCAACATTGATGAAACAATGAATTCTAAATTATACCAGCAAATTCTAAATGAAAATGAGCAGCTCATGTGAGTACACCCACCAACATCCCAAAGCTGGATGTTCTGTATGGGGGAATAGGCTAAAATTATTCAGTGCTGATGTGCAGGACTGATCAGCAGTTACCTGAAGTTTCACATACTTTTGTCACTCAGTTTTTCTCAGTAAATAATTGATCAAGTATAATATTTTTTAATCATTTGTTTAATTTGGTTTTCTTTACCAATCTCTTGATGTTTTGGGTCATGTTTATGCAGAAACATAAATTCTAAAGGCTTCACACATTCAGCCACCACTGTTCGAGCCATTCCTCCAAATGGGTGCCATTTTCTTGTTGTAACTCTTACAAATGAACTATTTTCTATATTTTTTCAAAGCTGAATCTCATTTGAACTCATATTTAACTGTTCATAATGAGTATTGGTCAGTCTCAGGCAACTTTATTTTACATGGTTTCTTCTATTATTGTTAGTCCTTCCTTTTACTCAGAGTTTTCAGCACAGAATTAGCAAATACGTAAAATGTAACCACATGGCATCCATACAAATGGCATTAACACACTGGGCACATTCTAACGATGTACCAAAAATGTGTTTGTAATTTTTTTACAATAAACAAATAACATCTAAATATAATTCAGATAACAGGGTAGTAAGTTCAGAGTGACCTTCTCGGTCAGCTACAATATCATCAAATATAAAGGGAAAAATAAGAAGGTCTTGCCATGGTCTTCTGAAGATCCACACGACAACTTTTTATTGAACATGACTTGTTCTATAATTTCCCCTAATTTTCAGGATTTGGAATATGTTGGGGTAACATGACATGACTAAAATGTGTATTCTAAAGTAAAATGTTATGGATTTCTTATGAAAATATGTATGGCAGATATGCTACATGGACTGACACAACAAAGCAAAATAAAAAAACACTAAAGACGTTAAAAGGGACAGCTCTTAAATACTATTTTCCAGGGTCCTAGGCAGTTTTTTATCAATGATTAAAATTACATCTTAAATTCACACTTTGTTCAATGACAAAATGTATTTTACAGCTAATTCTATTCATTATATGTACATGTAACTTTTTGGGAACAGGAATGGCACCCATTCGATGGAATGGCTCACAAGGTAACCTGTGTTTGACTGTAAGAAACAGCTCCTATAAAGACTGGTACCTGAACTCAACATGTTGAGCTTTACAAGTAATGTAGCAAAATAAGAGGAAAGAAGAACACTCGAGTTTTCAGTTAGCCCCCAGGGTGTAGAAATGCTCGCATCGATAATATATTCCTCCATATCTTTACACATTGATGCAAGCTTAACAAGCCATTCTGAAGCACAGACCTAGGATAGTGGCAAAATGCCTCCAGCATGTTCACCCACACATGTTTACTGTGAAACACCATTTTCCAACCTTCCAGTCTACCAAACAGTCTGGTTCTAACTAAACACTGGGCTTGGTTTAGGTGAAGGATTCGTTTAATGAGAATGATCTTTTAATGAAACGTGCTGAATGAGTAAAACCTGTTTTTGTGTTGTTGTTACAATGAATACTTTGTTATTCTTCAGTGTGGACTAATTGCACGGATTATAAATGTGTAGTAGTTACTAGTAGGGCTGGGTGTTAACTTTTTAAAGCACTCCACAAATACTTGATTTACTCCTTTGATGCACATGGTCATATCAGAAAGATGTTTGTAGTAGCCTCTGCAACATACAGCTCCAGAAAAAAGTAATAAGAATGGAAAAAAATAATAATGGTTTTGCTACTGTGTTTGAGTAACATTTTTGTGCTATAAATTACTGACAAATTCCATATATATACACACACACACACACAGTGGGGGGGAGTGCAAGTTCTCCTACTTAGAAAGATGAGAGAGGTCTGTAATTTTCATCATAGGTACACTTCAACTGTGAGAGACAAAATGAGAAAAAAAATCCAGGAAATCACATTGTAGGATTTTAAAAGAATTTAATTGTAAATCATGGTGGAAAATAAGTATTTGGTCAATAAATTTGGTTCAACTCAATACTTTGTAACATAACCTTTGTTGGCAATGACAGAGGTCAAACATTTCCTGCAAGTCTTCACCAGGTTGGCACACACTGTAGCTGGTATTTTGGCCCATTCCTCCATGCAGATCTCCTCTAGAGCAGTGATGTTTTGGGGCAACACGGACTTTCAACTCCCTCCACAAATGTCCTATGGGGCTGAGGTCTGGAGACTGGCTAGGCCACTCCAGGACCTTGAAATGCTTTTTACGGACCCACTCCTTCATTGCCCGAGTGGTGTGTTTGGGATCATTGTCATGCTGGAAGACCCAGCCACGTTCCATCTTCAATGCTCTCACTGATGGAAGGAGGTTTTGGCTTAAAATCCCACAATACATGGCCCCATTCATTCTTCCCTTAACACAGATCAGTCGTCCTGTCCACTTTGCAGAAAAACAGCCCCAAAGCATGATGTTTCCACGCTTATGCTTCACAGTAGGTATGGTGTTCTTGGGATGCAGTACCTCTTGGTGAGAGATCGTTGACTGCTAGATATGTGTCTAGAACACACTCAAAGCCATTTTGCCCAGTTGACAGACTTTTAGTGCCATGTCTAGCAGTCAGCGATCTCTCACCAAGAAGTAGCCTCATGAGCCTTTTTATAGGGCAGCAGGGGAAGCCCTATTAAACCCTCTTGTGGCAAGACCCAGTGTCTAATCAGACCAAATCTCTAAACATTTACCCATCTGCCTGAGACATAGCTGCATGCTGAGTTTTGCAGCAGTCCGATATTTCTATCTGGGTGCATTTTTTTTACTCAATGAGGGTGTGTTGCACATACTGTCACAGGAGAGTGGTCTTGATGGACTGCAAGTTAGGAGAGAGCAAAAGAAGCACAACACTAAAGCCAGTCTCATGCTGACATGGTTAGAAATTTGCAGAATACGAGAGTATTTTGGGGTTACCAATATCTACAATTAGATGCCCGCTTGATGCCATCAAACTATTTTGGATTAGGTGTTCCAGAAGAAAGTAGTTTTTTTTAACCACAAATGTAGGTATCTTAATACTGTTAGAACTCTTTCCTGCAGGAAGATGAGCCAAACAATAGAGCTATTCGACAACACCAAGGCACTGGTGCAGAAAAGCTCTAAGTAGGTTTGCTGTGAAAAGGGTGATGATGCAGAAAGTGATGTAATCTCCACTGTCTGTTATGGTGGAAGATCTCTGTTGTTCTGGGACTGTTTTCCTCCATGGTGCCTGTGAACCTTGTTAGGATTCATGGCATAATAGACCTAATGAAGTACCAGGAGAATTTAAATGAAAGGTTGCCTCTTTCAAAAAGCTACAATGAGTTCAGCCGCATAGTTTGTTTAAACTGTTGCAATTAATTTGAATTTGCATTTACAACCCCAAATCATTGCAGACAATAAACCCAATACATTTCTTGTACAAGGGATTTACATATTTCTCCCTCTACAGTGCATAATATCATTAAATGATTCAAGGAATCGGAAGGAAATTCAGTGCATAAAGCCTAAACTGAACACTCGTGATCTTTGATCCCTCAGACAGTACTGCACCAAGAACCATCATTCATCAATAGCTGATAGAACCACATGGGCAAGACATTACTTTTTCAAACCTTTGTTAAGCACTACAGTACAAAGTTACATTCACAAATGCCACTGAAAACGTTACTGGTCATAAAACAAGCATTACGTTAACCTTATCCAGAAACGACATAGAGTTCTCTGGACTCTGAGGCATCTGAGATGGACCATCACACAGTGGAAACCTATTGTGCTCAGACCAATCAGTATTCCAGGTTTTGTTTTGAAAACAATGGACGTCCGTGCTCCGATACTAAATCATGATTATAATCACTTGTAGACATCGCCTGTTTCCAAATCACATCATCATTTAGTTTTTCCCTCCTTACTAGACCTAGATTACCCCGTCCTAACTTTTTTGGAACGGGCTGCAGTTCTGAAATGCAGGAATGGATTATTAACGAATGAATGAAATGGGGTTGACCAGACAAAACCTGAAATACATGATGTTCATCCCCTTCAGCTTCAGTCAAGCTGCTTCCGTCATAAGCTCCAGCCCAATCATACCCAGGCCACACCGGAGGGCAGTAACCCTTCCTCCAATTGGCTGGGGTCGAAGTGCCGCCAACGACTTTCCTGCTTAGACTCAGGATCCTAGATGGACTCTGTGTATCGGACCACTTAATGCCGATGTGCATATTTCACATTTTATTTGAACTATGACTCCATGACTTTAGTTTCATTCTTACATTTATAATTTACGCGCCCAAGGAGGTTGGATCCCTTTTTGGATCTTGGTCCTCCCAAGGTTTCTTCCTCATGGCACTTAGGGAGTTTTTCCTTGCCGCTGTCGCCCTAGGCTTGCTCAATTTGGGATTGGATTGGATTGGGATTGGATTTTAGGAGATGATCTAAACTTGTAAAGTTGATTTGAGACAATGCTCCATTGAAAAAGCACTATATAAATAAATCTGACTTGGCTTGAAATATCTTGGGTTCATGCTGTCAGCAATGAAATAAAAGTCAAAGGAAATGTAAGAAACACTGCATATTTTTTAATTTGCATGTTCCATACTGTCCCAACTTTTTCTGATTTGGAGTTGCAAGTTCGTCAGTACCTTGATATGCTCAGGTGGCACGGTGGTTTAATACACTGGCCCTCTACTTGGGGGACTGGGTTTGAGGTGTCACATGCGGGCAGGAATGGCTGTGTCAGGGGGAAGTTAGGCTGTCTTGGGCACACTCACGTCTGCACCCCTGTGCTCTCCTGAGAAGAGACCAGGAGGGAGTGGGGTTAATACCTGGAGAAAAAAGAACATGCATTGATGAGCGAGTTTCCATCGAGACAGTTTTCCCTTCTTTTCTCAGTACAGGGAAAAGTCATGACATGGCTGTGCTAATCTCACACACAAGCGACAGATGCTGTGTATAGACATTTTATTGTTGAAAAAATGCTGGTGCAATCCCTTACCTTGTTGTGTTCGCTTCTCATTAGGAAATTTTAAACGCTATTTCAAAGTGCTCGTGGTGTGTATATCAGAAAGCACCACCAGAGGCATTTAAGATAAATGTTCAGACAGCCTGTGTTTGTGTTGTGTGTGCAGTAAGAAACCAGACAACAGGCAAAACACAACATCCAAACAAGCGATTCCCACCAGTCTTACCATAATCTTTTCATTTAAATGAGTCTTGCTTATCCTCCGATAATAGCCTCATTTTCTCAGCGCAGATGTGCTCGCAAGACCACGCACTAACTTGCCTGAATAAACACTTCAGAGACTATGAATCGTTTCAGGAGAGAGCTGCTGGGAATTTGGGAGTGTTGAGGTGTGTATTCGAAGCCTCCTGCATGGCTGTAGGGCGCTCCTGAAGGGTGTGGTGTGTGTTGTGTGCCTGGAGGCCAACTGGCACTTCTCTTGCACTCTTTTTCTCTTTCTTTCCCTCTCATCACTCCTACTCCTGCACCCCCGAGCTTCATAGCTACTGTCTGATGTCATGCTACAGATCCTGGAAAAACACAGTGTGGGATGTGCGTCCCCTTATTTACATAGCTAGCTCGGTGAAAAAGCCATAGGTGTACAACAGGTACTCCACACAATTTGATGTTCCTGGGGCAAGATACGAATTTGAGCCAGGTATTATTGCTTTCCCTATGCTATACACACTGGGTGGGAATCTGTAGGCACGATTCGATTACAATTCAGAGGGCTGCGGTGCGATTATTAATCGATTATTGATGCATCTGTAGGCATATACAGGATTTAGTTTTCTTACAGTGATTCTATGACTTTGGTTTTGGTCTCATTGTAGTTGTGGGGATTGCTGTGTCAGTATTGCCAGCCTTACAGTGCCAGAGTCTTACTAGTGTGGCATCATGTCATCTTGATTGTTTGGTGTAAGGTGATCAGGATTAGCTGCCATAAGTCAGTCTTTTTCTGATAGTCTTGGCTCATACAAATAGTGACATGAACATTGTCGACAACCAACAGGTGAGCTTTCTCCAGCACCAAATGGGAAAGTCCATGTGTATCTACATGGTACAAGTAAAGGTGATTTTTACAGTTCTGTAGCTTTAGACCTACAGATATCTGACCAAATAATGGAGACACTACATGTTACTGTGCTACATTTATTTCTAAATGGATTTTTGCTATTTACTGTTTTGTATAGTTGAGTTCTGTGCAAATAACTGCACTCAAGTGTTAAGGGAAATGATAAAAAAAGTAAAATTCAAGCACTGAAATAACATATAAATACTGTACATAAAATAATGAAATGTGATACCATAACAGTACTTAGGAAGCCACTTTTAGTTTACAGTCTGTGTGGCTGACTATGCTTTTTTTTAATTTACTCATTGATTACTTTAAGTGTGTGTTTTCTAAAGAAATAATTTTAAAAGGAATCTAGTTGCAGTCAAACACTGACCATACAAGATCTCCACAGCCTTTGCAAATCATAGTATGTGATTAAAATCTCTGTGACTGAAAACTAAAAATTCTCTGACTTGTCTTTCGATGCAAGAGGATGTCAGACTTTGGTCTATTAAAAATCTTTTCAGAGTCTTTTCAAAGTCTTCTAGTGACTGGTTTGCTTGAAATATCTTTGAGATGGGACACCATGGAAAACCCTGGTTCTCAAAGACTGAACACAGATGCAAATCTTTGGCAATAAAAGTTGTGATAGAGTTGGGTGGAAGCTTTGACATCACTTGTTCGTCTCTGTTGTGTCTCTTATGTGCACACCACAGACAGTCCAGGTAGAGCTGCACTTCCGAACTTTCAAGTCCCGCCTTTGCATTCCATCAACATTACGTTATCAATTAGCATTTCAAAAACTGATATTGATATTTCTGAATCGATTCAGAAAAGGGGTTCACTGACATTAACATTTTTGGCCTGAAACTGAACAAAATTATACATTTGGCCAAATACAGTTTAATTGGGCACAAACTTATTAACTTTTGTTTGTTTCATTTCTTTTTTCACTTCATTCCTCCAGACTAGGCATGAATAAACATGGGAATAAAAAATGTAATGTTCGTTTTTGTCAAGGCAGGGTGAGGAAAGTTGGACCACAGAGTTGGATGAATATGTGGAAGATATCATAAAATGATTGAAAGGCATTGCACCTGTTGTACTGTCTCGAGTGTTAAATAGATATGTAATTATGTAAATGTACTTCTAATAAATGTCACACATTAATACTTTTTGACTTTTTTGCTAGTTTTAATTGCTTTAATTAATTAATGTCCAGTTTCAAGCTAAATGTGCTAAACCACAGATCTCATACAGACGGGCTTACATTTTCTTTCATGTTCTTAGATTAGCTTCTGTCTACCTTTTTCTTTTTTTTTGTTCTTCTTATCACAACTCGTAAAGAAAGAGGGTGTTATGATGTTCCTTCAAAAAGAAACCTTTAGGAAAGATTAAAATGGCAAAGACTAGAATCCAGACCTTTAAAATTTTGTCTTTTTGCAGAGGCCCTGATGCAATCAGTAACCAGGTATAATGTCTCATTAACCAGCCTTAGGGTTCCACTGTCCGTTAGAAAGCTCTGAGAGAGCTGCCTACATAGGAAGTAGGCAGCAAGGGCACTCTCTAGGTAATGAGACAGACCCAGTGAACACTGGGTAAAAGCGATGGTGGCATGGCGCACTCATTTCTTTAAAAAGAAGTGCAAATTAAAATTTTCATGACATTAAGCCATTTGGCAAATGCTAACAAAACGCTTGCACTATAGAACCCTGCTTTCACACAGCTGCATTTACAAAGAGCCCCTCGTTCCACGCTGGTTAAATTATTATAATTATTTGATATTTTCACCTATTACATTTACGTTTCACGAATATTCGGTTCGCATGGGGGTGGAAACCTCATGCTTTGGGGCTGTTTTTCTGCAAAAGGGACAGGACGACTGATCCGTGTTAAGGGAAGAATGAACTTGGCCATGTATCGTGAGATTTTAAGCCAAAACCTCCTTCCATCAGTGACAGCACTGAAGATGGAACCTGGCTGGGTCTTCCAGCATGACAATGATCCCAAACACACCGCTCGGCCAACGAAGGAGTGGCTCCGTAAAAAGCATTTCAAGGTCCTGGAGTGGCCTAGCCAGTCTCCAGACCCCATAGGACATTTGTAGAGGGAGTTGGAAGTCCGTGTTGCCCCAAAACATCACTGCTCTAGAGGAGATCTGCATGGAGGAATGGGCCAAAATACCAGCTACAGTGTGTGCCAACCTGGTGAAGACTTACAGGAAACGTTTGACCTCTGTCATTGCCAACAAAGGTTATGTTACAAAGTATGGAGTTGAACTTTTGTTATTGACCAAATACTTATTTTCCACCATGATTTACAATTAAATTGAACCTTCCCTTCAAACCGATCATTAATGCTTTTGTGAAACTGCGTATATCCATTCACTCGGACACCGATTTTAAGGGGGGATACCCCATTCCCAGCTCATGGCCGGTCTGACCAAAAAAATTTTAACCCAAAACATCACTGCTCTAGAGGAGATCTGCATGGAGGAATGGGCCAAAATACCAGCTACAGTGTGTGCCAACCTGGTGAAGACTTACAGGAAACGTTTGACCTCTGTCATTGCCAACAAAGGTTATGTTACAAAGTATGGAGTTGAACTTTTGTTATTGACCAAATACTTATTTTCCACCATGATTTACAATTAAATTCTTTAAAAATCCTACAATGTGATTTCCTGGATTTTTTTCTCATTATGTCTCTCATAGTTGAAGTGTACCTATGATGAAAATTACAGACCTCTCTCATATTTCTACGTAGGAGAACATTGCACAATCAGTGGCTGACTAAATACTTTTTTGCCCCACTGTATGTTCACATCAACGCATCATCGGATCAGTTTATTCATCCACCTCTAAAATACATACACAATGAGACCAAATTCCAACAGAGGATGCACGGTGGATGAAACTTACCACCCTAAGCCACCAGCCACGTTCCATAGCTGATGAGTTGAGAGCTGACTCTTTATTTGTTCTGATTATCTGTGGCTTTCTGTATTTGTCTGTTGTCATTCACTCATATTGCTGACCGCCCCGCTTGAGGAAAGTGTGTTATTCCACTAATAGTTGTTAAGCTGAGGGCAGAGGTATGGCTGTGCAGCCCCAGGCGAACAGCATGGCTTTTCATTTACAGGTGTGGTCCATAATGAAACACTCACAGGCCTCAACGGCTTTACATCTACACACCTTCAGGTTGCGGGGTAAAAGGTATTTAGGTGTCCACAAGAGGGTCTTTCAAAGAAGCTGCATTTTTCTCCTTGCTAGATCTCAGGAGGGTTTGGATCCGTTCACTGTAATTGTCACGAAGCAGCTTTAACAGCAGGCAGAGCCTAGACCCCAAAGGAGCAGTAAGAGGTGACAGTGGAAAAGAAAAAAACTCCCTGAAACACATTTGGAAGAAACCTTGAGAGCAACCAGGCTGATATAAAAAAAATCGATTTCCTTCTCCTCGTAGGTTTTTTCACCATACAGTCCATTTCTTAGCAGATCTAAAGAAAATAAAGCAGTGATTGTAGAATTCCAGTGAATACATTACCCATTAGATATGGATACTGAACGAAGACGTACAATACCTAAAGTGCATTCATGTTAAAATGGTTGAATTATATAAACAGTATGGACTGGATGATCAGAGTGAGGTAGTTGGTGAAACGTTTAGTCTTAAGAGTTCATTGGTATGCCAGCCCATAACAGTAAAGCTTATGATGCGGTACATGGACGGTACACATTAGAGACTGACATTACCACAGGGCATGATACAGCAGTTCTCAGCATGCGGGCAGTAAGACAGTGCAGATTGAAGTTAGATCTCAAATAAAGGCTCTAATCAAACCAAGCTTTGTCCCTCGTACCCTTTGAGACACGAGCTTGGCTTGACTGGACCCACCACACAAGATTAAAGGAAGACTAGGACAAGACTTTTCTCTGTACTGGCACCCAGGAGGTGGAATGAACTTCCACTGGATGTCTGAATAGCTGAGTCCCTTGCTGGTTACAAATGGTGACTGAAGACTCACCTCTTTGCTCAGCACTTGCATATTTATTAGTCTTTGTTAGTGGATTTACCTGCATCAAATCCTAATGGAATTTAGTTGGATGACCCAAGTCATTCCTCCAGTAATTGGGTATCAAAGTTATCAGTGGGGCAGAGGTTAAGGTACTGGATTATTGACCACCAGCACCAGCAAGCTGAAACATTTACAGCAGTTAGCAGATGCCCTTATCCAGAGCGACTTACAATTGATACAGTCTTACAATCCAAGCAATTGTGGGTTAAGGGTCTTGCTCAATGACCCAACAGTGGCAGCTTGGCAGAGGTGGGATTTGAACCCTGAACCTTCTGATCCAGAGTTCAGTACCTTAACCACTAAGCTACCACAGTTCAATAATTGCTTGGGTTGTACCTTTGTAAGATTATCAGTTCTCAGTCTTTCTGGAAAACAGAGTCTGCCAAATAACTAAATGTAGATGGAATGACAATTCAAATTTTTGTTGCCATTAATGTTTTTTAGAAAGTGTTCTGACGTGGCACCTGCCTAGTCCCACAAAATTTAGCTCTGGGGGTCTCTGGGTGTCCGTGTGATTTTACTCAGAGTACTCCGGTTTCCTCCCACAGTCCAAAGACATGCGTTAGGTTAACTGGATGCTTTGAGGGCAGCATGGTGGCTTGCTGGGTAGCACCACCGCCTCACAGCAAGAAGGTCCTGGGTTCAAACCCAAGGTGGAGTCCTGTCTGTGTGGAGTCTGCCTCGTATCTTCCCCGTGTCCATGTGGGTTTACTCCGGGTACTCCGGTTTCCTCCCACAGTCCAAAGACATGCGTTAGGTTAACTGGTTGCTTTGAGGGCAGCATGGTGGCTTGCTGGGTAGCACCACTGCCTCACAGCAAGAAGGTCCTGGGTTCAAACCCAAGGTGGAGTCCTGTGTGTGTGGAGTCTGCCCCGTATCTTCCCCGTGTCCGGTTTACTCCGGGTACTCCGGACCCGGTTTACTCCGGGTACTCCGGTTTCCTCCCACAGTCCAAAGACAGGCATGTTAGGTTCATGGGTTACGCTAAATCCATACTCCTGTTGTGTATAGCCGTGATGCCAATAAACAAACAAAACAAACAAACAAGAGCAATAAAACTTCTACGTGCAGAATTGTTTAGACTCTTCTTCTGAATTGTCTTGCAGGTACCCGGAAGTTCGTCAGGCGCCTCCTCATCCGCATCGTCTCGGCAGGTCAGGCAGCGGATCACGCGGGTTAACCTCAGGGACTTGATCTTCTGCTTGGAACAGGAACGAACGACGTCCCACTCCCTGCTCCTCTACAAGGCTCTGCTCAAGTAAAACCTCGTCCCGGCTGGAACTGTGCCTCCTCTTCCTCTCCGAGTGTGAACGGTTTTGTCTCCGGCCTCAAACCCCCTCCACCCAAAAAAGACACCGTCAGATCGGCAAGGGCCGAGCCGCTTCTTCCCTCGAGCATCCTCACGCATCTTTCTGTGTGCCTTCAGGCAGAGCTGGGACGTAATCACTGATCCTGTCTTTGCTTTCAGAGGAATGTATGAGGTCTTCACGCTCCGCTCTGTATTCAGGAAGTGAACGAAAGCCATGAGAGTTTTGGTGAGGGATAGCGCCATTTTCCTGTTCCCTTTATTGCAGTGAGTATTTGGTACAGGAGAAGCAGGTAGGAGAATCTGACTCGTGTTTTATATGTGATGTTTGAATCGGTTTAGATTTTATGTTCGAGATGAACCCTGGTTGGTAGAAACCAGGACGGGACTTGAAGCTCAGTTTTTAACTTAAAATGCCTCATTTGCAATATGGACACTGGAAGTGTGAATGTATAGTTTTTGTTTTTTTGTTTTGTTTTTTATTAGCAGTCTAACAAATTCTTAAATATTTTAATAACTTATGACTTTTATACCTCCAGTCCATACAGGCGTGGTTTGGTCAGATCTGGATTGATCTCGGATTATTAAGATTATGCAAAATGAAGGAAGCGAGCTGTCCTTCAACTTCAGATACCATTTTGTAATTCAGAGAGTATTTTCTCATGCTCTTCACTTGTGTGTGCGTCTGCGTGCGAGTGCCTGTGCCTGTGCCTGTGCGTGTGTGTGTGTGTGTGTGTGTGTGTGTGTGTGTGTGTGAGGTAAATGGGCTGTGAAGAAATATTGTTTAGGAAAGTGGCACGCTGCCACCTGTAAAGTTAAGGATCCTGTAATATCATCCCCCACCCCCAAAAAAGGAAGCCGCTTCGACAAACCTGGAGTATCAGAAGATCATGGTGATGATTCTAAGTTTCTGTAACCAGCCTTGCACTGGAATTGAATTCGGAGTATTATCCAGATCTCAATAATGAACCTGCTCAGAAACCTGAGTGCAACCTATGTCTTGACGCAGCTTTTAATCCAGATGGTCATTTAAAATCACCGATCCTCCCCTGATGTCTGATTGGTTTTATGGAACTGCACATGACAAAGCGAACGCTGCTGATCAGAGGGTCAGGGGTTTGGTGATTTGTGTTGTATTGTCTCTACAGACCTAAATCTATTATAAACTCTCTATTTTGGGTACATCGAACGATTTTTAAATGTTTGGCTGGTTTGAAAAAAGTGTTCATCTCTATAAAATTTGTACTATTTTGTAAAAGAATAAAGTTCCTTACTACACGTTCGACTTTACTTTAGTTGTCTGATTAATTACCTCCGATTGGACGGTGGCTTAAAAGGAAAGGTGACATTTTTAAGACTGCCATGCTGTTCCTGAAGGAGTTTTCGTCCCTCGTCCTCCACTGTCACACACCGCTGAGGGGGTAATGGGTGGTGGGCGGTGTACGGTTCTGAAAAGTTTTGGTGTTCATGGTAAGTAACTGTAGTCTTTTTCTATTTCTAGATGATAACAAGAAAAGAACGCACATAGTCCATTGGAGAAACTTAAATCTGCTATATTTCTGTATCAAATGTATCAAATCATGTTTTCTTTTAAGCTGGATCTGATTCAGGATATGCATTCGCCATTGAAGATACTACAGATCAGCGCTGTTAAACAACTGTCCGATCAACGTCCGGTCACTTAAACGACTGAGATCTTAACAATTATAACCCTAGAGACTGTGGTAGCCTAGCGGTTAAGGTACTGGACTATGGACCAGAAGGTTCAGGGTTCAAATCCCACCTCTGCCAAGCTGCCACTGTTGGGTCCTTGAGCAAGACCCATAACCCACAATTGCTTGGATTGTAATACTGTATCAATTGTAAGTCGCTCTGGATAAGGGCGTCTGCTAAATGCTGTAAATGTAACAAAAATGGACGTTGTGGCAAAACAGCTGGTCAAATTTATAAAGATTTAACGTGTGTTTTTACTAAATACTACCTTAAATATTGTTTGTCATACTTTGATGTCTTGTTTATATATTTCTTTAATATGTTTTCATGAATATTGATTTACTTTGTATTAACTACGTACGTAAACGTGTTACGGTCTGTGTTTCGCACATGGACACTTTTAGGTGTTGCAATTGTTTTCTGCCAAGAAGAGACAAATGGAAAAGTTTGTACTCTGCTTAAAACTACAAGCACCATGAGACCCTGCCCTACATATACCTAGAAGTGCCGAGCGCTGGTCATTTGACCTGTGTGGCTTCCTGCTAGGAGTGCCGTCCTTGATTTAACTACCTAAAGGGTTAAAGTGTTTTAAAGGTGATACTGCATTGCTTGTTTTTGAAATTGGTTTTTCTTCAAGTGGACCCCTTCCCTCTTGGTTGTGTGCAGCCAGTGAGGTAGGTTTATTTATGTTTAGATTTCATTGTGGGCCTTCATACACTCGTTGACGGAAACATAACGCACCCAGATAGAAATGTTGGAGTGTTACCTACGTTTGCAGTGGTGTCATGAACGAGAAACCTGGACTGCTATGGAATGGAACCGTATTGGCCAGGTTCTGTTTGGGATCCAACAATGGTCAGGCTATGAGTATGGAGGCCTCGTGGTGAGCGCTTCAGTCCTGCGTTTGCTGTGGAGCATGGCACTGCCCCAACTGCTGGTGTGATGATCTGGGGAACCATCACATACGATAGTCGGTCACCTCTAGTAGTGAAACGAGGGACACTAATGGCTCAGCGATATGTGCAGGACATCCTGCAGCTACATGTTTTGCTTCTCATGACAGGGCTTCCAGCTGGCATTTTTCAGCAGGACAATGCTCGCCCACACACAAAGGGTTTTTCAGGAATGTCTCCGCCAGGTTGCAGCACTTCCTTGGCCTTTCCGGTTGCCAGATTTATCGCCAATCTGTGGTAAACAGACTGTGGCGATGGCAGCTCCCGCTGCACAAATGGAAGACGTGTGGCCTCCTCGGTGGCAGCTGGCCTGCATTGCAGGTCTCATACATCTGTTTTTTTTTGTTTTTTTTTAATTCTTAGAAGGGTGTTGATGAATTTTCAGAAGAGTTTAGAATTGCTTCTGTACTGCACCTTGTTAGTTTTGTGTGTTTTTGTTAGTCCACGATGAGCAGGACAAATATCCCCTGCCACATTTAAACAGGGGCTGCTTGCAGCTGCTCTTCTTCTCGAGTGCAGTTTGGCCGGAAATGCTTCATTATTGCTTCATTCCTCGTATGCCGCCACCTTCACCGACATTACAATACCTTTGGATGAATTGCATTCTAAATACCAAAGCACAGCACCACTAGGCTTTGGCCTAGATGATAAATTTATAAAGCTGCTTTGAGACAATGCTCCATTGTTTTTGACTTTCTTACTGCAGGTTCTTGGCAGTGATGTGAGGGTTTTGCTTTGACTACATGACTAATCTGAGCTAGGCTCCATCAGTGTTCGTACATTTTTATTCCCTTTCATTTTGTAATTACATTTTGGAACTTGGAAACTTTTTAAGCGTCACCCCCTGCCCTGCTCAAGTTTGAGACCCAGCCTGGCTGCTGGCTATATGGAGTTTGCATGTTATCCTCGTGTCTGCGTGGGCTTCTACCAGCCGCTACTCTGGATTCCTCCCACATTCATTCTAAGGACAGACGTTGGGTCAATTGACATCTCTAAAGTGTCCCTGTTTGCACATGCCTGTGATGGACTGGTGCCCTGTCCAATTTCTGCCACAGTTTAGAATTCAGCCCACAGGACCCTGCATTGGTTTAAGTGGGTATGGAAAGTGAGTGTACTTCTCCCACCTTAAAATCATTCATTCTAAAAAGGAATGTTTTTCTGATTTGAAAAATGAGTTTTCCTCATTCAACTGCTTAGAGATTTAGGATAAAGCAGTTGCTGAAGAGGAGTTAAAGTGATGAACAAAAATTTCAGACACCAAATAAAAAAAGGAGGGAGAAAAGACCAAACCATGGCCCGGTAAATATTTTTTCAGACTTGGACAGAGAGCAGCAATGAATGGATGGTTGAGCTGCCTGAATCATTTCAGCCGAATCTCAATTCAGTACGCAGTGATTCAGATTCACAAATGCTCTTGCTCAGTGCAGATCTCTGCTGTGTTTATTGTACTTTTTATATTTACATCTACAGTACTGTATCAAATGGAGCAAAAAAGTATTTAGTCAGCCACTGATTGTGCAAGTTCTCCTACTTAGAAAGATGAGAGAGGTCTAATTTTCATCATAGGTACACTTCAACTATGAGAGACAAAATGAGATGCGCCATACCTACTGGGAAGCATGGGGGTGAAAACATCATGCTTTGGGGCTCTTTTCTGAATAGGGGACAGGACGACTGATCCGTGTTAAGGGAAGAATGAACGGGGCCATGTATCGTGAGATTTTAAGCCAAAACCTCCTTCCATCAGTGAGAGCATTGAAGATGGAACGTGGCTGGGTCTTCCAGCATGACGGTGATCCCAAACACACCGCTCAGGCAATGAAGGAGTGGCTCGTAAAAATCATTTCAAGGTCCTGGAGTGGCCTAGCCAGTCTCCAGACCTCACCTCTATAGAAAATTTGTGGAGGGAGTTGAAAGTCCGTGTTGCCCCAAAACATCACTGCTCTAGAGGAGATCTGCATGGAGGAATGGGCCACAATACCAGCTACAGTGTGTGCCAACCTGGTGAAGACTTACAGGAAACGTTTGACCTCTGTCATTGCCAACAAAGGTTATGTTACAAAGTATTGAGTTGAACCAAAGTTATTGACCAAATACTTATTTTCCACCATAATTTACAATTAAATTCTTTGAAAATCCTACAATGTGATTTCCTGGATTTTTTTTCTTCCTCATTTTGTCTCTCATAGTTGAAGTGTACCTATGATGAAAATTACAGACCTCTCTCATCTTTCTAAGTCGGAGAACTTGCACAATCAGTGGACTGGCTTAAACACTTTTTTGCTCCACTGTATGTATATGTATGTGTATATTATATATATATATATATATAATATATATATATATATATATATATATATTATATATATATATATATATATACACACATACAGTGGAGCAAAAAAAGTGGGCCCCGAGTGGGAGGAAATCCAGAGTACCCACACAGACACGAGGTGAACATGCAAACTCCATATAGGCAGCAGCCATTTTGTAATTACACAAATGAAAGGGAATCTAAAAATGTACGAACACTGATGGGAGCCTAGCTAGATTAGTCATTTAGTCAAGCAAAACCCTCACATCACTGCCAAGAACCTGCAGTAAGAAAAGTCAAAAACAATGGAGCATTGTCCTCAAAGCAGCTTTATACATTTTCTATCATCTAGACCAAAGCCCCTTAAGTGGTGCTGTGCTTTGGTATTCACCCCCTAATGCAATTCATCCAAAGGTATTGTAATGTCGGTGAAGAAGGCGGCATACGAGGAAATGAGGCAATAATGAAGTATTTCCTTCACCCGGCCAAACTGCACACGAGAAGAAGAGCAAGCTGCAGCAGCCCCTGTTTAAATGTGGCAGGGGATAATTTGTCCTGGCTCATCGTGTGCCTGTAATATTGCACTGCACACTCAAAAAAAAATAAAGGAAACACTTAAACAACACAATATACTCCAAGTAAATCAAAACTTGTGAAAATCAAACAAACTGCCACTTAGGCAGCAACAATGATGACAACAGTTTCACATGCTGTTGTGCAAATGGAATAGGAAACCAGGGTGGAAATTATTGGCAATTAGGCAAAACCACACTCAATAAAGGAGTGGTTTCTGCAGGTGGGGGACCACAGACCACTTCTCAGTACCATGTGTCTGCACAAACGGTTAGAAACCGACTCCATGAGGATGGTATGGGGCCCGACTCCAACAGATGGGGGTTGTGCTCACAGCCCAACACTGTGCAGGACGCTTGGCATTTGCCAGAGAACACCAGGATTGGCAAATTCGCCACTGGCAAAACCTGTGCTGAAAGCAGTTTCACACTGAGCCGTGTGACAGACGTGACAGAGTCTGGAGGCGCCGTGGAGAGCGATCTGATGCCTGCATTCATCCTTTGGCAGTGGGTCAGTAATGGTGGGGGCCCCGTGGGATTTCTTGTGGAGGGTCGCACACCCTCCATGTGCTCGCCAGAGGTAGCCTGAATGCCATTAGGTACCGAGATGAGATCCTCAGACCCCTTGACGAGACCATATGCTGGTGCGGTTGGCCCTGGGTTCCTCCTAATGCAGCGACATGCTAGACCTCTCATGTGGCTGGAGCGTGTCAGCAGTTCCTGCAAGATGAAAAAAAAAAGGCATTGAAGCTATGGACTGGCCCTCCCGTTCCCCAGACCTGACATCTGATTGAACACATCTGGGACATCATGTCTCGCTGCACATCTGCATCCACCAATGTCACGTTGCACCACAGACTGTCCAGGAGTTGGCGGATGCTTTAGTCCAGGTCTGGGAGGAGATCCCTCAGGAGACCATCCGCCACCTCATCAGGAGCATGCCCAGGTGTTGTAGGGAGGTCATACAGGCACATGGAGGCCACACACAATACTGAGCCTCATTTTGACTTGTTTTAAGGACATTACATCAAAGTTGGATCAGCCTGTAGTGAGTTTTTCCACTTTTTCCAATTATGTGTGACTCCAACTCCAGGCCTCCATTGGTTAATAAATTTGATTTCCATTGATGATTTTTGTGTGATTTTGTTGTCAGCACATTCAACTTTGTACAGAACAAAGTATTCAATGAGAATATTTCATTCATTCAGATCTAGGATGTGTTATTTGAGTGTTCCCTTTTTTTTTTTTTGAGCAGTGTGTGTGTACATATATAATGTATGTACACACACAGTGGGGCAAAAAAGTATTATATGTATACATCCCAGAGTTGCCGGTGTGCAGGACTGACCAACAGTTACAGGAAACGTTTAGTTGCAGTTATTGCTGCACAGGGGGGTCACAGAAGATAGTGAAAGTAACGGTTCACATACTTTTGCCACTGACTAATATTTGTAATATTGGATCATTTTCCTCAATAAATAAATGACCAATTGGTCAAACGATGGCCCCAAGTTACATATGCCAGATGTCGTATTGGACATACCAGATTGACCCACTCCATTTTGCTGAAGGGTGAAGAACTCCCACAATGTGGAACCTGCCAAAGAACAGTCACTATGAATGCCCTAGGTACCTACCGGAAAAACAAAAACACACTACCTGAACTATTCAACGGGCATACCACTGACATTCCTAACTCACAAAACTAAGAGCCCATATTTAAGGATGTGACAGTAACATGAATGAAATGGCATTAAAATTCATCAACCAACCAACCAACCCTGGCTGCAACCCAGCCTACGCATTAGGAGATTCCAGGATAGCATCTGGAACTCCCACTCCTCTTTATCTGACTCCTGGACTTTGGTTGTTTTTTTTTTTTTTACCAATTATAAATGAAGGTAAAGAAGCTTCTTTGATATTAAATTAGGAAAAATCCAACAATTTATTAAAAGTTCATTCTTTTCGACACAGATTACAAAAGGATAGTGAACACATGCCTGCAATACTACAATAATTGAGCATCCATTACAAAATGGACTTTTTTTTATTTAAATAATATACATTTGCACCTTACTGTCATTATACATTTTGACACAACATCGATTAGAAGAGCATTTAAATAGGTGTCCAGGTGTTCTGTGTCTGCTTTCAGAAGCCTTTGAGAGTTCTTCAGCTGGAGTTGGGATCTACTACTGAGACTGCGATCAGAACTAAGGAAGCACAGATGCAGTTTTGAGTACCGATACAGGATCTGCATTGGACTGGACTGGAACCCTGGATCAGTACTGGAGTGTGATGTTCAATGGAACGATGTGAATCTTGCACTATTACAAACGAGCGACAGATAGCAGTTCGAGCGATGTGAGAATCTCAGTATCAGGAGACATGCCGAGCTCTGGTATCAGTATTGTACTGAAAATGGGATTGGTCCCAGGAATAGGGAATAGTGCATTTTCCTCAAGGGCAGAACTAAGCCTCTAGATCTCTCTCGGGCTGAATTGGAATAGCCTTACCTTTACCTGCTCTGTCTCAGTCCTGTCCTATCCATATAGCACTTAACATGGGATGCTGCAATGCGGCCTCTCTCTGTCTTGGTCCTGTATTGATGCTGTGCAGAGAGGAGCCAAAGAGCAAATGTTTTAGCCCAATGATCATCTCTATAATGTGTACGTTTATTCAGTAAAGGGGAACATGAGTGTAGAAGCTGCCCCGGAAGTCACCAATAATGGAAGTTTAGGATCAGTTATATTTATGAATTCTTCAGCCAAAAGTCTTTGGACGGGACTCTTTGAATGTGTGTTGTCGCCTGGACGACACAGGGAGGACATTTTCAGAGGGACAAAAAAATCAGCCAACAGGTTCTGGGACATGGTAAGTAATCACAATTTCTTAAAACCTGTACGTCTCTAAGAGCTCTTGTGGCTTAAGGTGCTGATCTATGGAAGGTTCATGGTTCAAATCCCACTTCTGACAAAACTGCCATTGTTGGATCCCTCAACAAGACTCTTAACACAGAATTGCTGCTCTGGATGAATGTATGTCTGCTAAATGACTAAATGTAGAACACTGTGCAAAAGTCTTAGGCCACCATTAGATTTGTGTCTTAGCAATGGTGGTGCAGTGGTTAGCACCGTCACCTCGTAGCTCCGAGATACCCGGTTCGATCCCGACCCAGGGCTCCGTGTGTTCACGTGTGTTTTCTCCGGATACTCTGGCTTCCTCCCACATTCCACAGTTAGTGTATGAGTGTGTGCGCCCTGCGATAGATTGGCACCCTGTCTGGGGATGTTCCTGCCTTGCATCCTGTGTCGCCAGCTAGGCACCCGCTCTCCTGACCTGTATAGGATATGCGGATAAGGCAATGAATGAATAATGACCATATATAACATTTTGTCGATGACTGGACCTTAAAATTTCAAACTTGGATTTGTCACTCCATAGTGCTCTTTTCCACTGATCTTCATTCCAGTCTTTGTGAGCTTTAGCGCATCTTAGGCTTTTCACCCAGTTCCCCTTCTAAAAAGACCCTTCCTGAGCAAGCTTCTTCAGACTGGCGAAGGGTCAACAGGACAGATGATGCTATTGCTCAAGTGTAAGGGGAGGTCACACTAAATAAACTGATGTTCTTCAGGTTTTTCATGCTGGATGTATTCTATTCAAAAGACTGAGGCATAATTATATGTGGTCATCATACCATTGCTAAAACATTGTTATATCTAAGCTAATGGTGGCCTAAGACTTTAGCACAGCTGCTGGAAGCAGCAGTTACAGAACCCTGCACTAGGCTCGCAGTTCCTCCATCTGGGTTTCCTCCCAATGCCAGGAGTGTGAATGGGTGAGTCAGGAGCGTCCCATGATCTGTTATTCCCCTAATCAGGCTGTATTCCTGCCCTGCAACCAGCGTTACTGAAACGGGCTACAGTCCAACAGGGAGTTTCTTATTTTCTTTTGTTTTATTCCTGATTTTCTCAGTCATGGTCATAGGGGTTTCAGCGCCTATTCATGAAGAACGCAGTACAGGTCTAAGGCCTGGGTAGGGAACTGTGTTGCAGTGCTGGGGGATGATCCCCCGACCAACCAACTCTCAATTAGGCAGTCAGCATGTGAGTGTCTGACTAGTATCAATGGAACTTTGCACCTGTTGTGAAAGCCAACATGGCTGGAATGTACCACAGGGACCCAGGTTGGTGTTCTAGCTAAGTAGAATGCTGTGCCACCGAGCGTAGACTCACTAATGCTCCTCAAAATACAGCACTTTTAGAAGATAAGTTAATAAATTCAATAGTTGCCTCGACTTCCGGTACAAGTCGTGAGTCAACTGTTTGTTTGTTTTAAATAATGTTTGCAAGGAAATGATCTCTGTAGTCTTAGGTGTTAGAGCTGTTTAAGGTACTGGACTATGACCAAAAGGTCTAGGGTTCACATGCCATCTCTGCCAGGCCAAGCTGCCAGGTCAAGCTATAGGCCAGGGCAAGACCTTGAATTCTCTGTTCCTCAAACTTTTTTTTTTTTTTTTTTTTTTGCAACGTGGCAATGTGCATTATCCTGCTGAAAGGGGCCACTGAAATTAGGGATTACGTTTGTCATGAAGGGGTGCACTGGGTCTGCAACAATGTTCTGAGGGGTGGTATGTGTCAAAGTGACATCGACTTGAATTTCCAAGCAGACCATTGGCATTTGGCACTTCAAATGCCAATGGTTTTAACGTTATGGCTGATGGGTGTACATTTGCATCTCAAGATGTCCTGATTGACCTCAGACCATCATTTAGCAGACCCCCTTAACTGATACAATCTTACAATCCAAGAAAATGTGGTTTAAGGACCTTGCTCAAGAGTCCAACTGTGGCAGCTTGGCAGAGGTGGGATATGAACCCTAGAAAATCACTGTTGGTCGGTCTGTTGCTTTGAGTTGGGTGCATGAGAAATTCCTTATTAGGTTCACCTGTGCTATGACTATGCAATAGGAGGAGATTCTGTTCATCTGCATGACTATACAACACTGTTCAAAAGTTTTAGGCCACCATTAGATTTGTTGACATGTCCAGATGAACAGATTCAACTTCTGGGATTTTCTTACCTGGATCATTGAGAATGCCTCAAGATGCTTAAACAATGGTACATCTAATCTAATGGTGGCCTAAGACTTTTGTACTGTACTGTACTGTGTATTTACACTTTCATGATAAAATCGGTCTCAGATCTACTAAAGCGTTGGGAATGAAATCCTGATATTGAAATCCCCAGAACACTAAGACCACCTAATGTCAGCTCAGTCCACCCTCCCGCCTCAATAACACTCATCTGTTCTTCATTCAGTGACGAACCTGCAGCACGAATCACAATGAGCATGAGATGTGCCATGATTCTGCAAAAACGATTTCCGAACGAGGTCATGAGCGAATGCTGGATGCTAAAGTCTGTGGAAGACAATATACAGAATGCAGTCTCTTAAAGTCTTAAACCGTATTAAACACGTCTGTCATGAAGCTTGGTGCTCAGTGAAGTAACGTCTGTCTCAGCTGTTTGGTTGGAGTTCCATCACTGCAGGCTCCCAAATAGTCCGACCAGCCAGAGTGGAGGTACAAACACGACCCCTTCTCATAGTCCACTGGTGATATCCTGGGTGCCGGTCTGCCGGATGGACGTGGCTGCTGGGCTAGTCCAGCGGCTCCTGCTTTATCCGGATGGGCGTGTGGATAGTCTGACAGCGTCTGTCCTCCCTGCTCAGGATGTACTCGCTGAACTGAGACGAGTCCACTCCTCCACCGCACGATGCCACCATGGCGAAGCCATTCTGGAACAATCTCTCCAGCACCTGAGAAGGAACAAATGCACCCTGGTGTTAATACAGCAGGTTTATTAGTAGAGAGGTACTGAAGAACTGCTCGACTGAGAAAAGGTTAACGTCGGCCTGAGCCAGAGAGCGGAGATGAACACTGATGTAAGTCACTCTGGATAAGATCTCCCAAATGTGTAAATGTAAAAAGCAAATGCATCTAGCAAACAGCACCCAAAGAATGTGCATTTTGTTTGTCATATCTTTAATATGCAAGAACAAAAGGACAACCAAAAGTTGGGCACAGGAAGGCATTCGCAAGTGTGGATCAGTAAAGCAAGCACATAGTCTTCTGAAAGCATAACGAATGACACCCTCCATTAAAGATGGTATTTAAACGTCATTCGGTGCCAAACAAGAGGTTTAAATAGCGGAGGGTCTGTGAAGGACGACCCCACAACCCCAACTCAGGAAAAGGTGGGACAGTATGGAAAATGCAACTAAAAAAATAAGTGTATCATACATATACTTTGATTTCTATTTCATTGCAGACAGTATGAACCCAAGATATTTCATGTTTTGCGAGGGTAACATTTAATTTCAATTCCACAATACAGGTTTGCACTGTGTGATGGTCCATCCCAGTTGCCTCAGAGCCCAGAGCAGTCGACGCCGCTTCTGGACATGGTTAACACAAGGCTTCTTTTTTGCACAGTAAAGTTTTAAGTGGCATTTGTGAATGTAACTAAATGTATTGTAGTGCTTGACAAACGTTTGCCAAAGTAATCCCTTGCCCATGTGGTTCTATCAGCTGTTGATGAATGATGGTTCCTGATACAGTGCTCTCTGAAGGATCGGAGACCACGCCTCTTCAGTTTAGGCTTGCTGCCTTGCCCTTTACACACTGAAATTCCTCCCAGTTCCTTGAATTGTTTAAAGCTATTTAAAAAAGGAGAAATATGTAAATCCCTTACAATCTCTCTCTGAGGAACATTGTTTTAAAATATTTATTTAATTCTAAAAAATTAAGAAATTAAATTAACTGGAAATCCTCTCTCCATCTTTGCTCATTACTGACCCTAAATTACCTCGTCCCAACTTCTTTTTTAAATGTTTCGCAGGCCTGAAATGCAGGATTGCACGTTTATTAACAAATGAAAGTTGACCAGACAGATTATGAAATACTTTGGAGTCATATCGTCTTCAATGAAATAAAAGCCAAAGTAAATGTAAGAGAAACTGGTTTTTTAAACTGTATTTTCCACACTGATTTGGAGTTGTATATCCTGTCGTTAAATAAGTTTCAGTATCAAAAGTTGTTTGGTGCATCGCGCTGGATTTTTCTTTTTCAGTCTCTTATTTTAAACAGACAAATCGTACTTATGCTTGAAAGTCGTTATCAGACGTCCAAGAGGTTTTAACAATTGAGCTATTTTTATGCCAGAACGTTGTTCTAAGCAGTCACTTCACTTTTACACATCTAAATATTAGACAATTCGCTTAATGTTGAAATGTGAAACTTCTTAAGCTTAAACCTACTTTTTTTTTTTTTTTATCTCTGCATCTTTCTGCTTTCATTTGACTGCAACATTTCACCCTTCAGACAGCCCAGTGAAGATGAGAGGGTGCGAGCAGACTCCCCCTGCAGCTGTTTACTGGAGTTTGATGAGGAGTCAAAAGCGAACAGTTTCCCCCTCTGACAACCGAAGCCAAATCACCCCCTTCATTCCCTGCAACCCCAAAAGCACACGCTCCCTCCACCGCTGTCAGAGACGCACGGGCGAGCGAGCGAGCGCTCCACAAACCCTGTCACTCGCACGGCCGCAGAAGCAATGACACGTTTTATCTGGCGCTAGGCTTGTAGATTTTTTTGAAATTCGACTCATGCAGCCTTGAGTATTCACTTACTCCTCCACTTCTTTCAAGTGTGCTTCACATGAAAATGAAAGTTCTGCCTCGAGGCAACACAGCCAGATAAAAGTTCCTCCAACCAGAAATAAAAATACATTCAGAGGACTTGCAGCGCTGTGAGAAAATGGCCAGCCACATCCACAGCTTGGAAACCTTTCAGAAATTCAGCGAGTTGTATTAGAAGGGGAAACGACTTCATCTCTCTAGTTCCTGAGGTACAGCTGATCAGTAGCATGGACTAGATGAAGATCTGCATTAAAAATATCCAAATATGAAAGGATCGTTTAGTGGAAAAGAAGATGCACAGCCCAAACTGAGTTGATCATTTTGAGCGTTTGACGGCATCATCTGCTGAACTTTCCAGAGCATTTTCTCCACAGATTCTCTGATTTGTGAATTCAAACCTCACTTGTTATTTCATGTGTAATGAAATGGCACGAACACTTGATCTGGGTGTCTAATACAGGTACATAGATTGGGACTGTGGTAGAGCAGCAGTTAAGGTACTGGTCCATTGGGTTCAGGGTGCAAGTCCCAACACTGCCTCTGTTAGGCCCTTGAGCAAGCCTCATATCCCACAATTGCATGGACTGTAGGTTGTAATTAGTCTTTGTAAGTTGTTTTGGATAAGTGTGCGCCAAATGTGGATTACATGGCTTTAGTCTTATACCTCTAGTGCAAAACTAAATAAGCAAACAAACACCAAAATGGCTTCAAATATTAGTGGAATGGTGCACATTTGTATTAGATTCCATGCCATTTTAGATCAGCTTCCTATCAGTCCTGATTGCTACTACACCCACCCAAGCCCAAGCTCCTTTTATCTAAAAATTAAAGGGAGCCCTTAACGATGAGTGCTAAGATTAAAAAGACCAGTGTGAAACATACATGACATCCATGTCTATAGGGGAGTGTCTACATCAAACAAAGAACTAAATTAAACGGCTTCTTTATCACCCTCAGCAGCGCTGGAGGCACAGAAGGCAGTTTTAATTCGTCTTACTTCTTTTGGAAATACCCTAATATTCGCCAACCAAAATTATTACACAGAAAGTGCTTTTTTTGCCATCTTCAGTGAAAACACCTAATCATTTAATAATAATAATAATAATAATAATAATTGGTGCATCCTTAATGTTTATAAATGGTGCTAATAATGCCAAGGTCATGGGTTCGATCCCCATATGGACCATGTGTAAGGTTTTCAAAATTCAATTTGTTATCCAAAAAGTGGTGAACTGTGGTAGCCAAGCAGTTAAGGTACTAGACTATGGACCAAAAAAGGTCCAGGGTTCAAATCCCACCTCTGCCAAGCTGCCACTGTTGGATCCTTGAGCAAGGCTCTTAATCCACAATTGCTTGGATTGTAGATTGTATTAATTGCAAGTCGGTTAAAAAACTACACGAACGTCTTGCTATCAGTCAGCAGTTTGTACGTGTCCATAATATACATTGCAGCCTGGGTTAGGCCTTCTCCCATGTCCCTGACCAACATAAACAGGTTTCTAATAGCATGCCTTTGTTCTTGAATTAAATTCACACACACTGATCAACCATAGCATTAAAACCACTGACAGATGTATAAAATTGACAATGAGGCTCTAGGCAATGTTCTGCTGGGAAACCTTGGGTCTTGGCAAAGATAAGTAAGGGGGGTTTCATGCCAGGACAGCTCCTGGGCCATTTTCCTGGCAGGTGCGGTTGGTTATAAGCACTGCTGTCATGGGGTGAAGAGGGGTAGTGCATCAGATATGTGTTTTAAGTCCTGTAACGCCTAGGAATGTAAGCAGCGTCTCCATTTTGGTGTTGGTGAAAATGTCTTACTGATTGTCTCTGAGAAGTCGTTGGTTTTTTATCGTGGTAGTTTGTGTACACTCTGTCAGTAGATGCTTTAGTGTAAGAGAGGTGTTTTATTAGTTTTGTATGCCTAATGCGGCATCTGGCTTGCATGTCCTGGTCCCACCAATTCTCCAGGTATGTTCCTTGTGTCTTGGCATTCCTGTTGCTTGACATATACTAGCTAACATTGTTGCATAACAGATGCACCCCTGAGATGCAACAGATGCATGGATGTCATGTGTGTGTGTGTATAAACCCAGCCTTAAAGAATCGGACTTTAAAAGATTATAAAACGGGACCACACTACTAGACTACTAGAAAATCAAATGACTCGGGCAACAATTGAATTTCTGCTTTGCAACCAGCCAGAATCTCACAGAAAGGTGGGATGTAAGCTTCAAATAATTCAATACTGAAATTCTTAAGTTCCTTGAAGATACACTACATTTCAGAGTCTCCCAAAAAGTGCTTGGTAGTCATTCCATGAACGCTGCATTTAATTCAAGAGTTGCCAGATCCCACCAGAGATGCAACCAGGTCTATGCAAACAAGCCCAAAAGAAGTGAAGTCTCAGAATGAGCAGACCTGGCAACATGTTTGATTATGCTAGTGGCTTCTGGGAGAGCTCTACGTTTGGGTGCATGTGCAGACTGAGAAAACCGATTGAAATCAGACTAAGGTTATACATGAGCTGAGAAATCTGACTACTGAGTTAAAATCCAGCTCGCTTTACTGAATTTCTTAATCTGATTTCTAGATCCGAGTTTGCTGTTTACATGACCACTGAAATCAGATTATGATCCGATTATGAAGTGCATGTAAATGCACTTGTTGACAGCTTGGAGGAGCCAGGAATTGAACTGACAACCTTTCAATAGGTAGTCCAGTGCCTTGCAACACCATTCCGCCTCTACAACGAAGAATGAGCAACTCCATATTTATAACATTTATATTTAAGTATCTTATCCAGAGCAACTTACAACTGATACAATCCTACAATCCAAGCAAACCACTGTGCGTTTAGGGTATTGCTCAAAGATCCAACAGTAGTAGCATGGCAGTGGTGGGATTTGAACCCTGGGCATTCTGGTTCATCATCCAGTACCTTGACCACTAGGCTACTACAAGACCCAGTTCTTGGGATGAGATGTTCACATGCACATTCAGGTGCCCAAATACTTTTAGCCATTTAGTACGAGTCAAAATATTGATTACAAAAGTTGAACTGATTGCTCTGACATTTTTCTTCACACCTATAACTGTGACTACTTTCACCTTCCTTGCAAACCTCCATTTTAAACCAACCACTTGCTCTTCCCGGCCACTTAGTGTCTTTCCTTAATATCTCCTCTTACTGTTGCCTGGTCTTACGACCATTTAACAAGTGGCAAGCAGAGAAGAGAGCTGCAGCTCTAGCATGCTCCACATTTAGCCCAGTGTTGAAAGGCAGGAAGAAGAGTATTAGCAGATGCAGCGATTAGTTATACTGTAAGTCAATTAAACGTGTGTAAAAAAGCCGCGTAAACCAGTTTAGGTTGTTTAAAGAAACCAGAGTAGGTATTAAAAATGTAATGTGTGTGTTTAGAACACCGCGGGCACATACGCCGGAGCGCTTTTTTTAAAGAAGGGATTTGTCTTGAGGATGAATTAAAAATAAATTATGCATATCGTTTTCCCCTCGACTTCCCCACTCATTTTCAGCACTACATATTCCTGTATTAATACTGGTGCTGGAATTAGACGTGTCCTACATTATACTCTGTGTGTGTGTGTAATTGTCTTGCTATACATGTGAGGACCAAGAGTCCTTACAATGTTAGAGAAACGTGCCAATTTTCAGACCATTTTTTAACGAAGACAGTAACTTTTATTTGATAAACTGAAATAGGCAAAAGATTTGCTTTAGGTTACTGAGATTAAGATTAGTGTTAGGCTTCGTGTCAATGGGAAGTCCTCACAAGCATGGCAATACAAATCTGTGTGTGTGTACCTTGTCTTGCTATACTTGTGAGGAACAATTAATAGTGTAGACTGTTATTCCAGTCCTCAATTCTTTTTTTTTTTACAAAAACAACTTTTATTTGACAAACTAGAAGAGCCAAACGACTTCCTTTAGCTTACTGAGGTTAAGGTTAGGTGTAGTATTAATTAGCTGCAGTAATCCTTCATTGTCATTTAATGGAAAGTCTTCACGAGGATAGCAATACAAACGTGTGTGTTTGAGAGTGTGTAAATGTGTAAACAGGTAAATGAAGGCGATGGAATAACATCTCTTAAGGCAGAACCACACCTTTCTCCACACCTGCCAATTCCATCTCTCACATCTCCACGTGTTCCTGTGTGACACCGCTGCCTCAGTCCTGATTTAACACACGCTGTCCAACTTCCACTAAACACACAGTCTCACTCACTCACGTCACCTACACCCTCAATATGAATTACACGAAGCGGCGCCTGAAACAGAACCCAATGCAAAACCAGTCTTCCTTCTCAGGACGCATCGTTCCTTTTTATTCCACTTGCAATACGATGCGACACTGATCTGGTATCAGCCAACAGCTGTCAGAAAGTCCGATTTTTCTTTTGTGTTTTCAGGCCGATACTGAGATTCGGTGTCAGCTGGATGGATCCCTACTTTATCCGCATTA
The DNA here is from genome assembly GCA_025084515.1 of Ancistrus triradiatus. Classification (NCBI taxonomy): domain Eukaryota; kingdom Metazoa; phylum Chordata; class Actinopteri; order Siluriformes; family Loricariidae; genus Ancistrus; species Ancistrus triradiatus. The sequence continues at coordinate 655,824 of JAJAGP010000063.1, read as the reverse complement.
GCTCTAAAGAGTTTATGTCCATGAATGCAAGCTAACAGCTTTAAATGACAGCATTATCTCAATGTTATCTGGACATGCGGTGCATGAAAGTTTGTGAACCCTTTAGAATTTTCTGTATTTCTGCATAAATATGACCTAAAACATCATCAGATTTTCACACAAGTCCCAGTTAAAGAAATGAGGAAAATGATCCAATATTACATATTAGTGAGTGGCAAAAGTATGTGAACCTTTGCTTTCAGTATCTGGTGTGACCCCTCCCACATTAGCTGCTCACTTCAGGTCCTTCCTCAACATTTCCATTGGATTAAGGTCAGGACTTTGACTTGGCCATTCCAAAACATGAACTTTATTCTTCTTTAACCATTCTTTGGTAGAACGACTTGTGTGCTTAGGGTTGTTGTCTTGCTGCATGACCCACCTTCTCCTGAGAGTCAGTTCATGGACAGATGTCCTGACGTTTTCCTTTAGAATTCTCTGATATAATTCAGAATTCATTGTTCCATCAATGATGGCAAGCCATCCTGGCCCAGATGCAGCAAAACAGGCCCAAATCATGACACTACCATGATACTGGATTGGTGGAGTCCAAACTCTTTAGAGATGGTTTTGTAACCTTTTCCAGCCTGATGAGCATCAACAACTCTTTTTCTGAGGTCCTAAGAAATCTCCTTTGTTTGTGCCATGATACACTTCCACAAACATGTGTTGTGAAGAGCAGACTTTGATAGATCCCTGTTCTTTAAATAAAACAGGGTGCCCACTCACACCTGATTGTCATCCCATTGATTGAAAACACCTGCCTCTAATTTCACCTTCAAATTAATTGATAATCTTAGAGGTTCACATACTTTTACCACTCACTAATATGTAATAATGGATCATTTTTCTCAATAAGTAAATGACAAAGTATAATATTTTTGTCTAGTTTGTTTAACTGGGTTCTCTTTATCTACTTTTAGGACTTGTGTGAAAATCTGACGTACATACATAGGTACTCCTATGTAGAGCGACTCAGAAGCGACAGCCTTACAATATTCAACCCAAGCAATTGTGTGTGGCTCAAGGGCCCAACAGTGGCTAAGATGTCAACCGTGCTCCACTTAATGCGCACTGCAGTAAGCATGAAGGCTGCTAAGGAGTAATCTAGTTAACACTGGTAATCACTAGGGCTGTCACAATGATGGTGTTAATAACCTCTTTCTAAATGGCATCACATTTTCGTTACTTGTCCATATGAGACATCCTTAGTTAAAAGGCTGTCTGAAATAATCCGTACATACCATATATGACACCACTGCCTCTAGGGAACAGAACTGCAAACCATTTAGGACACTACCATATATGGCGTATTCTGTTGCATAAACAGTGTTCACTCATTATGCACTCTATTAGACACGTCTACCATATTGCGCCACCTTGTAGATGTAAAGTCAGAGACAGTAGCTCATCTGTTGTTGCACAGTTTGTGTTAGTCATCCTCTAATCCTTCCTCAGTGCTCACAGGACACTGGACGTTTTTGGTTGGTGGATCATTTTTAGTCCAACAGTGACACAGGTGTTTAAAAACTCCAGCAGCACTGCTGAGTCTGATCCACTCTTACCAGCACCATGTCAGTGCAGTGCTGAGAATGATCCACCACCCAAATAGTACCTGATCTATGGGGCTCCTGACCATTAGAATACAGAGTATGCAGAGAAACAGATGGACTACAGTCTGGGATTGTAGAACTACAAAGTGCATCTATATGGGAAGTTTGAATCTACACTAAATGAATAAAAGATCGTGTGTGTGGACACTGAAGTCACCGCGGACATGGCGTAGTCAGAGTGACAGTACGCTTGTGTATTATGTAAACCTGTAGTACCTGTACAGAATTGAGTCTGCAGTAGCCGTTGAGCGGGAAGCGAATGACGTGAGTCGGGTCCTGGTTCCAACCAGCGTTCACGGAGTTGCACATGACGTCACCCGTCTCGGGAAAGATCTCCTCGATGAGGGCCTTGTCTCCGCTCACGGCGATCCTCTCGCCCAGGTCGGGGGTGACGCGCACCACCAGGCACTCGCAGGGCTGAGCTCCTCGCCGCTGCTCGCGCTCCTGCTTCCAGCGCTCCAGCTCCTTCACCATGGGGCTCAGCTGGTAGTAACGCGCCTCCTCGTACAGCAGCTGGAACTCCTACAACAGTGAGAGTGGATAGAATGTAGGTGTATTTAAACATCTGGTCAAAATTCCAGACACCACCACCTAACGCTACCAAAACAGAACATAAGTGCTTAACACACATATTAGGACCTGATCGCACAAAAGGGCCAAACCTGTTAAGTACTAACTGATGCAAAGCACAATACTACATAAAAGCATCCCACATTGTCTCGGTCATTTCTGTTGTTGCTGTTTTTCAGGCGAATCTGAGAACTGTAACAAAGTCTGATACATCTTTGATTCTCTACTTAATTATTTAATGCAAGTACAATGAAAGACTTCTGTCAGCCATTCAGTCAAAGCATGTGTAATGCTTTTTTTACAACATGAGCAATATTATACAGGTGCTCCCTGTTTTATGATGGGGATAACGCAAAGCTTATTTAATAATAAAGTGTTGAATATCTCATGTAATTTACTGAATAAATGTATTCAAAGCGTAAACAAAAACAAATTGGCTAGTACACTGGCACTGATGCTCATAATTCAGAATGTGCTTTCTGCTGAACGTGTATTTCTGTGTATTATGGGCTTCCCGTCATGGTTGTGGAAATCCTTGTAAAACTCAAACATATAAGATGATTCCAGACCTGGCAGGCGGTTCAGTTCTCAGTAGGGGTTTCCAAGCTGTACCCATGTCTCTGTGGTACTTGGTTTCGTCCCACATTCCAATGACATGCATTAGGTAAATTGGTGACTTAAAATTGTCTGAATTCGTGTATCCTGCAATGACAGGTGCCATGTCTAGAATTGGTTCCTTCATTGCTCCCTGGGTTTCTGTTCTGATAGCGCTCTGTGCTTGGATTAAGAGAGTATGAAAATGAACGCATGATTCCAGACATGAAATATTATCCACAGTGGGAGCTCAGTTGTTAGCAGTACTACTAGTACGCTCTGTACCTCGTACCCTTCGAGAAACAAGCTTGGCTCGACTGGACCCACCACACAAGATTAAAGGAAGACTCTTTTCCGTACTGACACCTAGGTGGTGGAATGAACTTCCACTGGATGTCTCAAGTCTTTGCTGTCCTAAAAAAGCAACTGAAGACTCCCCTATTCAGTCAGCACTTAAGTGAAGGCTGAAAGTGCACTTGCATATTTAATTAAATTATATATATACATATTTTTTATGTGTTTTTTATCTACATCAAGTCCTAACAGGATTTTAGTTGGATTGTGTTCTTGGGTTACTGAATGAAGAAGAATACAAAGCACTTCTGTAAGTCGGTCTGGATAAGGGCATCTGCTAAATGCTGTAAATGTAAATGTGAAAGTACTTGGAAATTTGTGTGTCGTGCCCTGCTAAGGCCTTTAAACAACCCCACTTTTCCTGGTCAGAGTTAGGGTTGGTACTACCTATTTATAATTATTTTATTTTCTTTATTTAAAGTCACATCTGCATCAATGACAATTGTCACAGGACCAAGGTTACATTTAGGTTTTTATTCGATTAGGAGATGTCCTTATCCAGAGCGACATACGGCTGATGCAATTTTTTAATCAGAGTAATTGTGGTCCAAGGGCCATGTTCAAGGACCCACCAGTGGCATCTGGGCAGAGGTGGGATTGAACCTCGGACCTTCTGATCCATAGGCCAGTACCTTCAATATTAGGGTGCGACAGTTCCACGGATTATAACAATACTAGTCAGACAGGGAACATTTGTCTTTGGAAAGTCAGAGAAAATTGGAATACCTGGAGTAAATCCATGCAGACATGGGAAGGACATTCAAGGTCTGGATCAAATCAGACCTCTGGAGCTGTGAAGGGACCGCGCTAACTACTTGCACCACTGTGCTGAGCCACCTTTAAGGATAAACTACTTCTGGTCCTCGTTTGCTGAGTATTGCAATGAATATGTCCATACAGCACCCTGTTAAACAGAGTCATTCAGCACCTTCAGTCCTCTGACTCTTGACGTTGCTTTAATGTAATTTACCACATGCTATGTTCTAGATTGCTTTGGGTTTACACCCAGAGCAACGAACAGGGTTTTGTGTGTGGAAAGACCGTTTCCAAGAGAATTTGTTGTCAGCATTTGACGCCACTGAATAATTTTGTTCAAATTTATGGTTTCCATGTAATAATTGACGTTTTTCCTACATATACTAATAACACACGGTTCTGATGAAGGTCTGTGCTCACAGCATGGTGCTCAAACACAAAGCACACAGACTATCTGGTCTGGGAGGACAGATTTGCTTTATCGCCCTCAGGCTCTCTGTGCCCTGAAGCTCCTTCACCTTGGTTCTTTCACCCTTTTCATTTGCTTTCAGACCAGATGGCACCACCACTACTAGCTTTAACACCGCACTAGAGAACTCACTCTTTCACAAGAGACATTAAATAAGTGGTCTATATAAACAGCACCATACAAGAAAGCTCATAGCAGCCAGCAATAATAAGTGAAGGCTCATAGATGTGTATGGTGTTATTCTCATCGGCTAGCGTCCTGAAGAAACAATGTTCTCACTGATAGTAATGCAGGAATGAAAACTGTATCCTGGGGGCAGCGGTTATGTCGCTGAAGTACTAATCAGAAGCTTGCGAGATCAAATCCCAGCTCCGCCAAGATGCCACTGTTGGGCCCATGGGTCTTTAAGTTTAATTGCTGCTCCAGATGAGGGCCCCCACTAAATGCTGTAAATGCACATGAAAAAAATCAAGCTGTGCAGTCGCCTTCAACAAAAAATACTAGTGACTAATTTGAAAAGTTTCCAAATTTCGTATACAGTTTTAAATGGGGTTTTAACTGGATTAAGAATAACAAGAACATGTCATATTTACATTTGGCTCCTAAAAAGGTTTTTTATTTATTCATTCATTCATTTTCTTATCCGCTTAATCCTGAACAGGGTCACGGTAGAGCCAGTGCCTAGCCAGCTGCACAGGGCCCAAGGCAGGAACAACTCTGGGTGCTAATCCATCGTAGGGCACACAACCCCACACACTCATACACACACTGACACACCAGGGGCATTTTAGAGTCACCAGTTAACATGCATGTCTTTGGACTGTGGGGACATGGGCAGGACATGCAGACTCCACACAAAGGACCCAGACCACTCCAACTGGGGACTGAACCCAGGACCTTCTCTCTGTGAGGCCAGTGCTAGCCACTGGGCCGCCCTCAAAGGTTTCTTAGGTCATCTAAAAAAATAAAGCCTAATTGAACCAGGGATGCCAAAATCTTTGCAAAATTCTAGGTTTCTGAGAGCACAATGTTCAACCTGAACTATTTGTATCACATCTGGAAGTATACCTGGACATGACCCCGCCAATTAAACTTCATTCAATCTCATCATAAGTGAGATTTCATGAATTTCATGACTTTATAACTTGTTTACATTGTAATGGGAAATGTTTGGAAATACTCCCATCATAATCACACGGCAGTAGGTAGAAATTAGGTTGAAAAAGATCGGCTTCCAGACTGTGCCGTGTGTGTTTTCTACATCAAAGTTAGTTCCTTTCAAGAAGAACTATTCATTTTCCTCCAGGCTATGCCACAGTTGAACAATAGCAGCCAGCGTCTCAGAATCCATACGTTTCATAAGAACATAAAAAGGAGCTGCTTTTGCTCACCCATCACCCCACCCTGTCTGCCTATTCATTACTATCTCTCTGTCAACATGCAGGCTAAGTCTTTAGCCTCCAGGTTTGGAGTAATTCAAAGGGAAATATAAGGTGTAATCATGCTCCGTATATAGTGAGGACTAGATATGTCGAGCTGTCTGCTAGATAACAACCTGAAAAAGAGTTGGACCGATATATATTTTACTATGGATAAAGTTCTCTATAGTGTAACAGTATATGTACAATGTAGGCAATAGTGAAGAGGGGAACATTTAGCATACGACTACAACTACAGGTCCTTCATAGGGTCAAAGCAGAGAAACTGTTTAACAACATTTATGAATTTTGTGCTAAAATTTCTGAGGCCCTGCTCCCTGCATGTCATTTGCAATTTAGTCTGTACTTCGTTGTTCATGATCCAGCAGAGCATCATCTAAGTTTTGTTATGTTACCACCATGCATGTTAGGGAACAACATCTACAACTCTTTAATAATTATCCCTTTAAAAGTTAAGTGTTAATGGCGATAATTTACTAATTGTATTTTCAATACTTGACCATGTAAGGCATCCATACTTATAGGCTGTGTCCGAAAAACTATTCTCTACATTCTACATACCACACACTATATGGCACTACTAGCACATAGGGGACAAAACTGTATATGATTTGGGACACTTCCATACTCCGCAATAGGCAGATTAAATTGCATGAACACACGTGATAACATGCTGTTTCCAATAAAGGATCCTAAAGAAATGAATACTTCACATGAAACAGTATCACTCTGGTAATCAATTGTGTTTTGTTTGTGTTTACTGAATTACAGGTAAGTGCCTCAACAAATCAACATCCATTCAGTTTAATGACTGAGGGTATAACAGTTTAGCCTTCGGATGCTGTGTAGATGGTAGCGTTCCACTCACACGTCAGAGATACCACTGGAAACGCCTGTGTATCGTTTGCATGCAACCGAATGTGATTAATCGCAACTAATGTGATAAAACTGGTAATTAACGTGATTAAATATTCATTCGTTTGACAGCACTACTAACAGTCATGTTCAACCTCCACCCTCCACTGAGTAATCGTCACACAAACTCACTGTGCTGTTTCACGAAGATATAAAATACACAAAAACAAGATAATAAGTTAGAACTGTCTATTAGTGGTTGATCTTCCTTCCTTCAAAACATCAAAAAAGTCCTAATAGAATCTGAGCGCTCGTCAGCTTCTAATTCTAAAAACGTAAGTCTTGTGAATACTCTGACACACAGCTACATCATTATGGGGCTGCACGTTTCTGTTTTGTCTGTGGAACAAATAGTGGGAAACTTGTAATTAAACACATTCCATATATAAAGTGATAAAAACTGAAGTATCTGAAGTAACGAGTCTCCACAAACTTTTCAAACTAGTTCAAGCGACAAAAGCTGTTGCGTGAGTGAATGTGATCCAGGCATTCAGATCGATCTTGTGAACTCGGTGTGTCAGAGTTAAAGCCCTACAGCGCTTAGATAGGGCTGCAAATGATGATCAATTCAGTGGCTTCCATTTGCATATTTCCCAGCTTGCACAGAGCGAAGGGTGATGGCTGAACTGTGAAGGATTGACTGTAATGAGATGTAATGATTTGCTTCTGCTCGTGTTCTTGACTTGTAGTTGCTGTTCTGTGCTTTTTCCGTGCTATTTGACACCATCCTGAAGACATCTAGCTGTCAAACATATTAAGTGTGGGGCTGAAGGTGAAGACTGAGCTGTTCTGACTGGTCTCTCTGAAAAGACTGTTGTACCAGCAATCAAAATCGATCTGATGCATGGAGCTTGTTCGGTGCAGTATTGCTTTGTAACTTTAACACAGTTGAGTCCTTTATGCCAGTGTAAAGCAGGGCTGTTTGGTTTAGTGGTTAGGTCAGACTACAAGTAACTAAAACCATGTCATTTGTCCATTCAGTCTTTTAATGACCTTTGTAAGTGCAACTAGGTTAAACTATTAGTGAACTGCATCATGAAACAGCCATATTAGCATAATGAAGCCCATCAGTACATGCGTTACTTACTTAGAGAGCTAAGAGAGAGCAAGATAGTTACTTGGCCAACATTGCACGTGCAAATTGTAATAGGCTGTTTACACTAATGTTAGGAGACTAATAGGTAGAACTGTTTCATTTTCCTAATGTTTTCAAAATGATCCTTTTTAGATGGCTAATCAACAGGCCAGACAAAATATACTCTTAAGCCCAGAACTGTCCTGCAGGCTGCTGTTTCTATATCCCTGGTTACTTTCTTAAAGGAATTCTCCAATCTTTGTCAGCCTAATCGCTACCATCTACTGCAGCAGTAGAATCCACGCATGAACACACACACACACACACTGAAATCTGGACTTTGTGTGAACACCATAATATATACCATACTAAGCAAAGCTGTATGGGACACTGTAGTATACACGGGTATCTGGAAAGGTACTGCAGGTCAATACTGTATAAATAATACTGTATTAAGGGATGAGGAGTGTACAGGTATGCACCATGTAACAACTCTCTGTGAAACAGGTCGCTGACCGAAATGGACAATGACTTTACATTACCATAGTCAAATAGTGTATTTAGGCTACTGTAATGTAAATATAAAGAGTATTTTCGCAAAAAAACTGCAAGCAAATGATATGTAAATGCATTAGAGACACCGCTGAGAACCCGAGTGAAACGCTACCATTTGTCCAAAGCTTAAACTGTTTGAAATTTCACAACCATTATAGAAACTACAGTAATGGACTGTTATGACCCTGTCTAAAGGAAAGGCGTAACACTTAAGAAGATGGTAAGATGGACCGGATACTTTTGTTGCATTGATAGACAGCATTACGAACAACACAGAAGATCAGCCAGATGAAACAGAGACTCAACAAGTGTATATGAACCAGTTTATATAGTTAAAGGTTAGACAGAATATACACACAGTGGGGCAAAAAAGTATTTAGTCAGCCACTGATTGTGCAAGTTCTCCTACTTGGAAAGATGAGAGAGGTCTGTAATTTTCATCATAGGTACACTTCAACTATGAGAGACAAAATGAGAAAAAAAATAATCCAGGAAATCAGGATTTTTAAAGAATTTAATTGTAAATTATGGTGGAAAATAAGTATTTGGTCAATAACAAAGGTTCAGCTAAGTACTTTGTAACATAACCTTTGTTGGTAATGACAGAGGTCAAACGTTTCCTGTAAGTCTTCACCAGGTTGGCACACACTGTAGCTGGTATTTTGGCCCATTCCTTCACGCAGATCTCCTCTAGAGCAGTGATGTTTTGGGGCAACACGGACTTTCAACTCCCTCCACAAATTTTCTATGGGGTTGAGGTCTGGAGACTGGCTAGAACACTCCAGGACCTTGAAATGTTTTTTCTGGAACCACTCTTTCGTTGCCCGAGCGGTGTGTTTGAGATCATTGTCATGCAGGAAGACACAGCCACGTTCCATCTTCAATGCCTTCACTGATGGAAGGAGATTTTGCCTTAAAATCTCACGATACATGGCCCCGTTCATTCTTCCCTAAACACGGATCAGTCGTCCTGTCCCCTTTGCAGAAAAACAGCCCCAAAGCATGATGTTTCCACCTGCATTCTTCACAGTAGGTATGGTGTTCTTGGAATGCAACTCAGCATTCTTCTTCCTTTTTACTAAAAAGGTCTGATATTATACCACATGATATTCTCTCAATCCTCTTCTGGGTCATCCATATGCTCTCTGGCAAACGAGTTGAGTTTTTACCAAAAAGTTCTATTTTGGTTTCATCTGACCACATGATATTCTCCCAATCCTCTTATGTATCATCCATATGCTCTCTGACAAACTTCAGACGGGCCTGGACATGTACTGGCTTAAGCAGGGGGGCACGCCTGGCACTGCAGGATCTGAGTCCCTCTCGGCGTAGTGTGTTACTGATGGTAGCCTTTGTTACTTTGGTCCCAGCTCTCTGCAGGGCATTCATCAGGTCCCTCCGTGTAGTTCTGGGATTTTTGCTCACTGTTCTCATGATCATTTTGACCCCACGGGATGAGATCTTGCATGGAGCCCCAGATCGAGGGAGATTATCAATGGCCCTGTATGTCTTCCATTTTCTTACAATTGCTCCCACAGTTCATTTATTCACACCAACCTTCTTGCCTATTGTAGATTCACTCTTCCCAGGTCTACAATTGCAGGTCTACAATTTTCTTCCTGGTGTCCTTCGACAGCTCTTTGGTCTTGGCCATGGTTGAGTTTGGAGACTGTTTGAGGTGTCTTTTATACAGATAACAAGGTCAAACAGGTGCCATTAATACAGGTAACGAGTGGAGGACCAAACAGCTTCTTAAAGAAGAAGTTACAGGTCTGTGAGAGCCAGAAATCTTGCTTGTTTGTGGGTGACCAAATACTTATTTTCCACCATGATTTACAATTAAATTCTTTAAAAATCCTACAATGTGATTTCCTGGATTTTGTTTCTCATTTTGTCTCTCATAGTTGAAGTGTACCTATGATGAAAATTACAGACCTCTCTCATCTTTCTAAGTAGGAGAACTTGCACAATCAGTGGTGGACTTAGTACTTTTTTGCCCCACTGTAACTCCTGCCTCTGCTTGTGGATCTGCAGCATTGATTGGCTATTGAGGTGACCAGATGTTTACGGCAGCACGTTTGGAATTGAGAGACAGATTTTTATTTTTGATTATAATTTATGATAATTCTTAAGACCTCAGTCATTAAAGTGAACAGATGGTGAGCGGATTGTACACTGGATGTATCAGTTGTAAGAATAAGAGGGTCTGCTAAATCATTAAATATCATGCACCAGTAAGTCACAGTGGTCTGGCCATGTATGGATACCATAAAAGTGAAGCTCCAGCATGAAAAAAAATGGGATACAGTTGAACCCCTACAAACTCCAGCTATCCAAATACTTTATTCTGTGGCACATTCGGTGTTGTGTCAAGTAAACATGTTTCAGGTATTTCTAATCATGACGGTATATAAACACAAACAGTACTGTGCAAAAGTCTTAGGCCTCCATTAGATTAGATATACCATTGTTGTAGCAATGGTATAGTGATTATTATGTAGAATTTCTCAAACTCTTTATTTGAATACAACCAGAAAATACATGAAATGTGTGTGCAGAATTAACAAAACTAAAACAAATCTGGATTTTAAAAAAAAACAACTTCAGTTTACAGTGGCTAGTATTTAGTGTGATCTCCCCTTACATTTGAGCAGTATCAGCCTCTGGCAGCTTCATCAGGATGGCAAGATCGCCCTTCTTCAGTCTGAAGGAGCTTGATCAGGATTGGTCTTTTTGGAAGGGTGTTATATATGGTCGTTATAACATTGCAACAAATCTAATGATGGCCTTAGATTTTTGCACAGTACTCTATACTATGGAAATATGTCCAGAACCGTACCTTGAAGTCTTCAGGAAGAAGCAGTTTGCTGGTTCGTAGGTAGCTCAGAATATAACGGAAGATCTCGCCATCTCGGTCGATAAAATAGTGCTGCTTCAGGCTGTCCAACACGATCGGTTCTGTGCCGTTGAACAACCGGCTGATTCTGAGGAAACCAAGAAATGGAGTTGATTTACAGATCATGAAAGCAGCCCTGATATTAACTTGACTGTAATAAACAGAACTGTTGTGTTTTGTAAGGCAGCAGTTTGCAACACCCTGCTGTTGTTTTGTAGAAACGTTGCTGCAGGATTACCGGGCTTAAAACTTGTCGCAATATCAAACGCAGTGCGTATAATGAAGTTTTATTGTTAACCTGGTTTGAAGAATGAGGTCGAACATTTGGTTTCATGTCCTACGCTATTTCTGCTCTTGTGTTAAATCAACTTAAATCTTGTCATTGCGAAGATGTTCCCATTTCATTTCATCTTCCCTCACTCTCACGTTTTTTTCGCTCTCTCCCTCCCATTCTGGAAACTGATGCAAAACACTTAATAAGAAAACCAATTCCCCCTTTTGTGCCTGCGGTGCTTCTTTTCTCATATGGTCTTGCAGTTCCCCCAGTTAGAATTTCACCATATAGCTTCGGGCAATCTTAGTTTTTCATCTCTGTTTCTTTTTCTTTTTTTCCCCCTTTCGAAAAGCAATTAAAATGCTGCCTGCCCCCCCACTCGCCTCTCCTCCTCCTCCTCCTTCCTCCTCCTTCCTCCCTCTCTCTCTCTCTCTCTCTCTCTCTCTCTATCTACATTATTAAATCAGAGAAGGCCATGCTGTGTGTTAAGCTGAACAGATGTGAGGGTTAGCTCTGCTCGCGCTCTCTTTCTTTCCTCTTCTAACAGGTGGTGCTCTTTTCCACTCGGCTCTCGCGGGACAGCGAATTATCAGCAGGACCTGTGAGAATTGAGGCTGAGATGCAGCAGGCAGGAATTTAGGAACCCACAAGTGGGAGAGCTGCTGCCTACCTTCTATTTCCTTAGCATATGTTGGACGGAAAATATAGTCCTAATAGTAGAGGGGCTTCTAATTTATACAGAATGATCTGCCGTTTCAGCTTCATGACATTTTCACAATATAGACCACAGGGATTTTTTAAACATCTGTCTTTAATAGGAGCTGTGTGGAAACGTGGAACCATTTCACTGCAGCATTTTGTAATAGTCTAGATGCACCATAGTCTACGAGTGGGTGATATGACCTCACATAAACCAATGCTTATTCAATATCCAGACATTATTGATATGATAACAATATGGTGCAATGGAACCTGCAATCCCATTCATTTCACATCATTCGAGAAATTGTCCATTTAGCATTTCCGTCCACTTTTATTTCATTGCCTTATATATCATTAAACACATGGTAGGTGGACTATGGATCTCTGCCAAGCTGCCACTTTTGGGTCCATGAGCAAGGCCCTGAGCCCAACTGCTTGGATTATAAGACTGTATCATTTTTAAGTCGCTCTGGATGAGGGCATGTGGTACATGATGTAAAAAAAATATTATTATAACCAATTATTCTACAATAAGAGAGTTCTGTTTGACCAAGTTCAGCATTTCTGCTGTAAGCCACATAATGTACAGGGACTTTAAATAATGGAGTAAAAATTTTGCGATGCATTTGCGATCCTACTGTACAGCAAAGTTGATTAGTCATTATGCATTTAGCAGAGGCTCTAAGAGTAAGAGTGATTTACAACTGATACAGTCCTACAGTGTAAAATCCCAGCAATTGTGGTAGTTTGGTAGCACTGGGGTTTGAACCCTGGACCTTCTAATCCATAGTCCAGTACCTTAACCACTAGGCCACCACAGCCACAGGGAAAAGTGTGCTTAAAGCATGAAAAAGTCCTATCATAATACCACTCCGCCTACCTAAGAACATCTTAACAACTTAAATTAGTTCAGGGTTTCCCTTTAAAGGAGGACCAGTTGTAGCTTAGACATGTAAAACTACAACTAAAGTATCTTACTGCCATTCTGTAACTTCTCTAAAGGGTCTAAAATGCAGTTATGTCATTAATATGACATGAAACGTGCTTAATGAATACAATAGTCTAATCTAAATAAGTGAAATATATTTGTTGCCCAAAATATACATCTACAACAGCAAAAAATGATTAGACATAATGAAATACTCAAGTTCTTCAACAGTCTCCATCTATGCACATAGAACATGTGGAATTACCATGCACGCTCATTTACTTTTTTATTTCCCAAACATAAAGCCCATTGGTTTGGAACTCACTTATAATAGAAGCCTAGAGGACAGTTGAATTGCAGCCATAAACTACATAACTTATAACCTTGAATAATAAAGGTCTTAGAAGGAAATCATGTCCAAATGTGTTCTCATATATTTGAAAGTTTTATACTTTACAACAATGGAGCAATACATTAAAAACGATTGCGCTGGCATTATTAATGTAAAGAAATCATTCCCATTATACAGACTGAGCTTACTTTACACGCACATTTGACTAAGCCAAGAATACAAAAGACATTTATTGAATGCCACAGCAACTGCAGTTAGACTTCTATTACAAGGACGAAACCAGCATTCTGTTCTTTTCTCAAGAACAAAAAAAGAAAATGTAATTATAGGTAATTTGATGTAATTGCATATATCGTGGGAGTTAAGAAACAACGTTTTATTCAAGCGAGCTGGATAATCAAGATCATCAGAAGATAAAACTCCCATCCCAGAGTCTAGCCACGGGAACGGGTCTTACCTTGAGTCAGGGTACTTGGTGAGGGTGGCCAGGCTGCTGGTGTACATGTGACCTCCTACATCGATGTGCACGGGAGCATTGGATTTGGTCAGCTGAGCAGGAAGAGGGATGCCCTGTGTGGCCAGAGGAGACACTGGAGATCGGGTCAAAGACAGGCGAGACATGCTTCTTCCCTCCTGTGGAACCACAACACTCTCTCAGTGGAGTATACAACACACGCTAACCCCAACACCTGCAGCACTGCTTCTCCGACAGTCCTCTCTCCCCACAATCCCCGAGCATTTGGGTGTGCTTCAGGCCTGTCAACACCTACCAGATCACTCTTACATCTACCTCCTTCCATATTCCACTCAAGAATTAGTGGCACAACTCTAATTAAGAGAATTTGCATCTGTTTTTTTCAGAGAACCTGAGGGGACGAAAGGATGAGGCTTATTAACGAGCATGAGAGAGGCAGAGTGATGGAGAGGGATGGATCGTACTGTAGGTGTCTACCTTCGGGGAAAACAGAAAGAGTGTAAACTCCTAATTAAAGGTATTGGGAGTGAGTGCGAGACGAGATAGATTTGATGGCGCCCGGCAGATCGGGTCTCTGAAAGTTTGCAGCCTAATAAATCATCTTCAGGTATAGCGGAGAAGAACGTAGTAAAGAAGACCTTTGTAAACACTCCAATTTCATTAAGCAGATTTGATATTAGAGACTGAAATGAAAGGAATACTCCATTTATAAGGGAAGGCTTAAAGGCAGATGTTGGCGTGATCAATAAACATGCACCGGTAAATACTATGGTGCCAAATTCACGTGTTAATGTTTTAGTTGCTTTAGTTACTTCTTAGAACAGTACCTAATAAACTGAATATTTTGCACTTAAAAGGTATCGATCTGGTAATAGCCCTCCATCAAAGAAGTCACACTGAAATGTTTTGATACAACAAACAAGATAAGGTCTGATGAAAATAGTGTTATTGAATTATTAAAAAGTAATAAACTGGCATTTTAAACGGGGAAAGCAGCTATTTCAATTCAACACCTATCATATGAATTTCACTATAACTGAATTTCAAGTAAGCAGGTGCCTGATCTTTTCTCAGTACAATGACATTTACATTACATTACATTTACATTTACAGCATTTAGCAGACGCCCTTATCCAGAGCGACTTACAGTTGATACAGTATTACAATCCAATTGTGAATTAAGGGCCTTGCTCAACAGTGGCAGCTTGGCAGAGGTGGGATTTGAACCCTGGACCTTCTGGTCCATAGTCCAGTACCTTACCCGCTAGGCTACCACAGTCCCTATATTAAGCCTTATTTACAACTTACACAGCCTTAGCAGGTACAATTCAAGCATTTGGCATTCAGTAGTCCAACAGTCACAATGGAAAGTGATTCAATACTTTATTTATTAAGTTCTTGTTTGGGGCAAAACTACAGATGTGGTACAAATAGAGCATTATTTGGTTAGGGATCAGATCTAAATCAATCAGCTGTCTTAACTAGTGGTCTACTGATATGGGTTGTTTAATGGCCAATGCTGATATTTAGACAACAGTGTGACCGACAGCCGATATATAATACCGATATCACATTTTTTTCCCTTTTTTTACAACTGATAAAACTAATAACTAACAATTAATAATAAATGACACACCAAATTGCTGAAGTTATAAATGAAGCTATAAATGCACTGTCTCTGTTTGCACTCTGTCTTTTTTATAAATAAAAGAAATAAAAAGTTTTATTGCTCTTAGCTACAACATTTATTACCAGATAACAGTATCACATTCTTTCTGGGGAAAACATTAAAATGTGTAAATACTTGCAAAAAAACAAAGTTTTCATCTTCTCATAAATGACCCCACTCTCTCTGCATCTCAGCATCTCTGTTTATAGTCACTCGGTAGTTACAGTTTATGAGCTGCAAGTTTTAATGCAGGAAACAAAGTGTCTCTGCATTTTCCCCACTATTTTTGAATAGTGGATATATCGGCCGATATAAGTGCAGATATCAGTCCAATTAATTGGCCGACCAATTAATCAATCTATCACTAGTCTTAACCTAAATTTATAACACTTTAAGCCTTTATATCAACATAATATATAACACTATTAAACAAAAACGATACAATGCCTATTAAAGCCTAACTTGACCATCCAAAAAGAAAGTCGATCTTAAGGGTATACTCTTTGTTTCTACTATAATCTGCAGCACCAGCGTGGCATTAGCACAAGACATAATCAGAAAACTTTCATATCAATCACCACTTCATCAATATGAGATTTACAACAATCTATTCTTGAGTTTTTGTGGTACGCTTGCAAACAGCACAGAGGAGACCATTTTATGCATTCTGGGTTCGGTTCAAAGTAATCATGGTATTACATTGCTAAATCACTTGAGGAATGAAGTAGCACAATGTTTTGACACCTAGCATCTACTTTATTTGGTGCGATTTGTAGATTAAGGGGCTAGGTAATCCCAGGTACTGAAATGTGAAGCTAAAACCTGTACCAGAACAAACTGTTTTTACAGCACTAAGAAAGTGTATCAGGTCCAAAATGCCAGAGTGTTCCTGAAAGTCATTCCTTCTTTTATGTCTTTCTTTATGGACCAACCAATGGTGCGTAGCAAGAACTCCTTTAAGTATTCATGTAACATCTGTAAGGTTTAATATGGTTGGTAATAAATGACTGGTAAAGAATATATCCCAAAAACTTGACATAGCACCTAGTAGGCATGACACTCCAAATGTTTACTGTATTACTGTCATCATATATCAATCAGCCCTAATTTAAAGCCTAAAAAAAACCCTCTTACGTGCGGCAATCTGGAAACACTAAACTTGGCATATTATACCAGTTTTCAACAAGTTAACAGTTACTTGGAGTCTTAGTGAAATATCTGTGACATTCCTTGGTCAAAGTATCACATGGATACAGCACCAGAGCACATTCTCACACTAGCAAAACAGCCCTTTTCAGAACGCCTCATTTTGAGCACCCATTCCTTTAAAGCCAAACCACTCCACCAAATACCCTCCAACACACCCCAAAGACTTTCTTTTTTGGGCATAAGGTCAGGACTCTGTGGAGGCCAGTTCATGTATGAAAGTGATTCTGCATGCTCACAGAATCACTCTTTCACAATCTGAGTCTGATCAATCTTGCCATTGTTGTCCTGGAATATGCCTGTTCCATCAGAGATGAAAGAAAAAATAAATTGATGGGATAACCTGGTCAGTCAGATGCTCAGCCATCATCATGTATTACCACAATGTTGCTGAGCCCAGCAACATTATATATTATAATGCTGATTAGAACACCGGCTCCAGAGGCTAGTACAGTGGGTACTATGTATGATGGGTGCATCACTTCATGCACTTCCTTCCTCCCTACCATCACTCTGGAGTAGGAACTTAAGACCACATTTTTCCATTGCTAGAGTCCAATATTTATGCTCCCATCCAAACTGAAGCCTTTTTGATTAGCCTCACTAACAAGTGGTTTACTTATGACCACACGGCTGTTTAGTCCCAATCCTGTGAATTATTGTCGCATTGTGGAAAGGCTCTTATGTTCACTCTGCCATGAGTTCTGCTTTTTTTTATTTATTTTTTTATGATTCAACTTCAAGTGTTTATGTGATCTCCCATCATGGTCATCAAGACTTCTTTCTGAAGACAAAGTTGACCGTTCACCACTCTCCTTCTAGATTTTAGTTCTTAACCCAATTCCAGTAATTTCAGCAATCTCCTCAAGTTATTTTCTTGCTTGGTGCAGGCAAATCATTTGACCATTCTAAAACACAGAAACATCTTTTCCAGAACCACAGGACCCGCCTTCCAGCATGACCGTTAAAGAAATGAGAAGCTACACACAGCATCGGTCCACATGAAAAGAATCGTTGCCAGCTAAAACATATTAATCACTGCAGTTATTATCTCATCAAATTCTCTTAAGAGTTTGCTTATTTGAATCCAAACGATGACCTTTTTTTTTTTACCCAGGCAGTGCCTGTCCCCTTTATGCAGATTTTGCTTTGCTTTGCCTGAGGCGAGGTGCTGGAGGCAAACTGTGCTCATTCTTTTCTCATGAGGCTTGAGCTTAAATAACAAACAACACACAACCTGACAAAAGCATAAAGATATCAAGTTACATGCTGGGCTTTGGTTTTGGATTCTTATGACAACAAAACTGTTTGTTAAAACCAAGCTATGTTAGACTTTACTGCTGTGTCACAACATAAAAATGACGTAGGCTATTTTTTTAAAAAGCTACATGTTTGTGCATAAGATGTACAAACAAAATGCCAAAATAACTACGTTTCTTACAGGCAATGAGCTAAACACCAGCCCACCAACTAACAGATACCAAATCAAAAACTATCCTAAAGTCTAACAGACTAAATACAAACCTAACTAACGTCTAATATCTAACAAACCAGCCATCTAAATCCACATGGTAGGCTTAGTAATAGGTTAAGCTTGTATGAAATAAATTATACCAGCTTTTTAATAAAAACCCGAAGACCTCACTACCTACGGTATTAAATAACGTCTTGTACACACTATGTAGGGCACTTAATTCTATTTATTGATGCATTCGGGATGCAGCCGCCATCCAATCGTACCACACCTCCAAAACTAGTATCGAACAGACGCCAAACAAAACAAGCTTGTTTTAAAATGAAGAAATAAATTACCAGGTCCAGGCAGGTTATACAAAGAAACTCTGAAACACTGAATTAAGCCTCGACCTGATATATTAATGTAAGATGGGCTAGACCCCAGAGGTTACAAAAAATCAAGCCTAAATTGGCCTTTTTTAAATGAATAAACTAGTCCAATAGTCTGAAACGTTGCAAACTCCTAAGCGTACTCAGTTGTCACAATAATAACCTAATATTTTTGGTACAGTATTTAGTATGGCTTTACTATCCAGGGTTTATACTGGTTAAACTTTTGCTTTTCGCTTTTCTGTAATCCATAACGTTGGCTACAATCACCGGATAACTCCGGAATACCTGTTTATTCCCTGTATCAGTGCACTGTGTTAGGAATTAAATAAGGTCTTGTACACCCTATGTAGTGCACTTTATGTTTAATTTCGAAGCGTTTGGGATGCAGTCACCATCCCGCCGATGCTCCTCTGAATCTTTGTGTTAATAAACACTAATGAGATATTAGCTAAGTTCATTTATAAATTCATTAATTTTTTCAGCAAAGTACGTTTATAAAACATTTTAGACGTTACCGTTTCAAACATTTTAGGATGTCCGGTACAGTGTTGGCAGGAATTGATTCCTGATCGAGCTTCCTCGTCGTTATGAAAGAACTTCGGCACGTTGCTGAATCAAAATACAAACCGCATATCCACGAAAATGTTTAAATCCGTGATTAAAAAAAAGAGCAGAAAGTCGAAGCAGAGCCTGAACGAGGTCGCTGTGGCTTTAAAAGTCGGTTAAACGCGCGCGCTCTCTCTCGCGCGCACACACACACTGAGACTTTGTACTAAAAGCTCCACGGGGACCGAAGCCTTCCTGCTTACCTTGGAAGTTGTGGCTGAATTCGGCGTCGCTCCTTTTAAAACATGAGATCGATGGCGTCCTGGCCTCGTTTTTTGGCGTCTTTTCTGCTGGAAGCGTATGAGAGAGTGTGTGTGTGTGTGTGCTGAAGCCTGAGATCCTTCCCACGAATAACAGCAGAGGAGAGAGAAGAGGAATTCTGGCTCCGGGCTGAAATTGGCCCCGGGGGAAAAGGATTACAGCTCCAATCAGCTCAGCTCAGCTCTGCCCGCCTCGCAACATCAACCATCATCAGCCATCATAAAGCAACAGCCATCATTAACCATCATCAACCATTTTCAACAATCATCAGCCGTCATAAACCAGAATAAACCACCATTAGCCATAAACAATCATCAACCACCATCAGCTATCACAAGTCATCAACAACCATCATCTGCTTAAACCGCTACTGCTGCCACCTACCATCAGTATCACATCCAGTCCAGCTCCGAGCCTCTAGATTGCATTTAAGAGAGAGGACTACAAGTGCAGCAGATACATAACGCTTTATTTGGATGACACATAATGTCAGATATTGTTTTTTATATTATACAAATAAAATGTACAAAAACACGAAGAAATATTAAATATACAAATATATTTCTGTATATTTCTTCTGGTCAGTGTCTTAACCACTGAACTGTCCAATACATGCCCTATGTACAGGTATGTGCCGTTTAACGTCCACATTGTGTTCTGTGAGACAGACTTTGAACGAAATGGACATTAACTGGACATTAATCACATATCGTTATGATTTATTTAACGTCAATCAATGGCTTTATAAGACAGACACAAGGTTACATCGAAACTAGTCATACATACTCCGATCGGTGACGTGATCAGTTAACCTTAAGCATGTCTTTGGACTGGGGGAGGAAACTGGAGTACCTGGAGTAAACCCACATGGACACGGGGAGGACAGGAAAACTCCAGACAGGCAGATTGCAACCTCAGGATCGAACCAGGGACACTGGAGCTGTGAGGCGACCACGCTGCGTCATCTTGCCGTCCCTCATGTAAATAAGATATTTTGCACGTTTTATTTTAAAGAATAATACTAATTAAAACTCGATGTGAAAACATTTAGTACAGTACTCTACTTTGTAATACTGTAATTACTGTAATTACCTTATATTCTTTTATAAAACCTGAAACACTTACCAAAAATGAAAAAGAAAGTAGAACACTGCCAGGTTTTTATTTGCCTTTTAAGACTGCGATTCTCTTTTCTGTCAGCAGGTGCCCCAAGGGTTTTCGTACTCATTTTCTGGCATCCTGAGACGAATTAGACATACAAAAAGCAAACGGACGTTGAATGGAGCATACCTGTATATATAAAGTGTGTGTATGTGGTGGCTGATGGTGCTTAAAATGGGGACGCTCACATATTTACATTTACAGCATTTAGCAGACGCCCTTATCCAGAGTGACTTACAATTGGTACAATCTTACAATCCAAGCAATTGTGGGTTAAGGGCCTTTGCTCAAGGACCCAACAGTGGTAGCTTGGCAGAGGTGGGATTTGAACCCTGGCCCTTCTGGTCCATAGTCCAGTATCCTACACGCTAGGCTACCTCCAGTATTGCATTACCTAATACAAGGCTGTTTTACATAATAACACACCTTGTTATTATATTGTAAATATGTTGTAAGACGTTCTGGCGATGATTTACAGAAATCAGTCATGTTCCCGATTCCCAGTTTACTCTGAGACATTGACCAATCTGCTTAAGAGAAGCTGTGCTTCAGGGTGGGACAAACCAAAAAAAGTGCACTGTCCAATAAATGCTAAGATGTTTTCTCGCTATGCAAAACACACTTGCCCACACTCCATTCATTGCTACTGAAGCCTGTGTAATGGGTGTGGCTCAAAATGTGTCCAAAGTCATTTGTCCAATGAGCGTTGTTCATTCTATTTTCGTAACACATACGTTTGCTCCATAGACTCCCAGAGACACACAGGCTTCAGAGAGTGTCTGATAGCTTAGTTTGAGTTTAATAATGAAACGGCATGATACTGCAGTGAGATATTTTATCATTTGATTTGCCAAGATATTGAAATCCACCATGGTTACTCGTATAGACACTTTGGTAAGCTAAATATTTCAGTATTACAAAATGGTCTGTGGTAGCCTAGCAGTTGAAGTACTGGACTATGGACCAGATGGTCCAGGGTTCAGACCCCGCCTTTGCCATGTTGCCAATGTTTGGTCCTTGAGCAAGGTTAACCCACAATTGCTTGGATTGTAAGATTGTAAGTCGCTCTGGATAAGGGAGTCTGCTAAGTAACCAAATGTAAATTTTAATGAAACAAATTTATTTATATATTTTATATTCATGGATGCCAAAAAGTTCATAGAGGATCTATCCAAGGTCATTGTAGCTGGATGATGGAATGTATGGATGCTGCAGCAACATATCAGCATGTCATTACAGTCATACACTGTGCTGATGAACCTGACCCACTTACGAACTAAAACAAACAGATTCTACATTAGAGGATAGAGTGTGATTTTATAATATAAGCTCACTTTAAACTCGACTGCTTGACCCTCATAACATTCTCAAATATTCATTTTCATAAATCTGACAACTGGCGCCAACCAGTGACCATACTGTGTATGATCTGAAACATAATTAAATCAATTAAATTATTCTTCTTTTAGAGTTTATACCAGTTATAGTGGTGGATTCATTAAATTGTGAATATATTTTAAATGCATAAAATGAGAAATATATTGGATAAAACATTCATTTACAGCATATAGCAGATGCTCTTATCCAGAACATCTTAGAACTGATACAATATTACCTGGGTTAACGAATGTACTTATGGCTCACGGTGGCAAAACTAGGACTTGAACCCTCAATAGTCTTCAATAGTCATGTGCCTTAATCACTGTACCACCGCATTTGCTTTTCCTCAGTTTCGGTGCAAAACAATACACTACTGAGTGCAATTAATTGAAATTTTATTTGTAGAAGTTAACCTTTTATTTAGGATTGGGGTCCCCATACTTTTGTTGTTGCAACAGTCAGAGCTATTCGAATAAGCACCCAAAGGCTGCAAAACCACTGTTGGGTTCTTGCCATATCATGCTGTATTATCATCATTTATTGTTATTTTAATCAAGCTACACTTTTCTATTTTTCTAGTCTGATAATGTATATATCTTCAAGTTAACTGAAGACTGGTAGTTAGTCAGATATTTACATTTTTCCACAGTACATATATCCAAAATTAGACCCAAAATACAGGGGCTAAAATCCCAGGAAACCAGAGAAAGTACTTGTGCTAAGTATTCTTGTGCTAGTTCATTTGATTCTTGTCCTTGTGCTAGTTCATTTGAAGGATTCATATGCCTCACAGGGGGTGGTCCACTGCCTACCATCACCTAAACTTCATGATGCTTCTCAATTAAGATTCAGTTAGATGAGGTCACACCTTAGTCATTGTACTTATGAAAATTACACCCATATCTAGTGTGCCATCTACAGGACATTCCTTGAATTGCTGGTTGAACATGCTAAAACCTGTAGTCTATATATACGCATTTAATACAACAGTACTTTTGGTAGCACCTTTGGCGTCCCCGTCAGGAATTGCTCTCGAGAAATTTTCCTGGTTTTTGTCCTCCAAAGAGTGAAATGAAGTCTTTGCCTTTGTCAAAATAATAAATAAGCTGTTTATTACTACTATTAATCTCGCTCAAGTAGATGTAATGTATTTTAGTTCAGATAGATAGATAGATAAATAGATAGACACTTTATTGATCCCAGAGGGAAATTCAAGGTTAAGTTAATAAGTTCTGAGATGTATATTTATTTTATATTACTACTACATTATATTGAGCCGAGCTTTGTTATTTCTTTTCTGTCATTTGTTTAGTTTAGTTTGCTCTTTGCCATTTGTGAGAATGTAAGTTATACAATTTGGATTTTTGTGCTTTTTTTGTTACTTAGTTTGGTTTATTGAACCTCGCTTTAAGCATCAATGGCTATTTAATGACAGACACAAGGTTGCATCAATACACAAGGTTAATTCGAAACTAATTTTAGCCTAATCAATTAACCTAATTCATGTTTTTGGACTGTGGGAGGAAACCAGAGCACCCGGAGTAAACCTACAGGGAGAACATGCGAACCCCACACAGGTCTTTAATAATTCTACAAAAATATTTTTTTTATAATTCTACAAATTTTAACAGATCAATAAGCGATTCACGAGTAGATCAGCTGGTAAGGTTGCCAAGTAATAGGTGATGTGATTCATTTTTCAATGACGTTTTACAATGTATGCTTTTTAATAATAAATGTAATACTAAAGGACTAGATGACAGACTTTAAAGGGAACCAGCTCTGTTTTGTATTTATTTATTTCTTTTTTGACTTGTTTGAGTTCTTATAAGTAAACAGCACTGAATGTCTCCCTCCCAAGACAACGCATACAGCAAAATGCATTTGCATTCAAAATTAGGTTACATTTCAAATTATTTGGACTAAACGATATTGCCAACTGATTTCTTGTTTTCTCCTGCCTTTGGCTCAAATTAGTTTCCCTCGTCGGAGCGAAGCAGCAGGAAGACAAGATATTTTTGCTCAATTAAAGCAGCAAGCCCGGAGTTAGTTCAATTACTTGAGGCATGAGGAAGATGTAAATTTAAAGATTTAAATAGCTTAGGATATCGCCTCAGGCCCCTGCACTTAATTTCCTTCATTTACGGGGGTTGTGAGAAGAGATGAGGAAGAAACGTGTTATCCACATGATGTGCATCCCACGAACACAGCCTCCGTGTGGCTCTACCACTATCTGTCACCCCATGTTGCAGCTTATAGTCAAGTTCAGGGGAATAGCCCGCAGCAGAAGCTCGCGTTTTGATGGTTTTAAACAGTCGGTATGAGTTCATGTACCTGTCTGAAAATTAGGTTATATTGTTTATTCATTAATATTTAGACAGTCCACGTTTAAAACATGTCTGATGTAGGTTGTAAGTATAATTAATTGTTACACCGGCCTGGGAGGAGGTTAACTTTGTTTTATATATGTTAAAAATGGCATTTATTCGGTGCATTAGCTTGACTTTTCTGAGTAGCAACAACAAAATCAGATACCCTCCGTTACTGATGCACCATCTGCTGGATATCATGAGCATTACAGATCTGATACCATCGGCTCTTATTTCAGCTAAGCAGGAACTATACCCGATGCCAACTCTTTTATCAGCTGGTCTTCAAATAACTAACTCGTCCCGAGTGTAGCTCCTGGTTGTTTGAAATAAAAACCTGCAAACCGACCAGCTTATTGAGGCTGTAAACCCTGGTTTATACCCTTCAACTGAAACTGCGTTTTAGTGACCAGGGACCTCGGAATTAACACTGACTTGACCTGAATTCAGGAACATTTGAGGTAATCGTGGATCATGGGGTGCAGTCAAACGTGTACAGTGCAGCAGTCCATCACTCAGGGATAGGAGGACGGTCCTCACTTCGTCTTTGCCTCCTTCAGACATGGCTTCTTCTTCTTTCAACTTCTCCCTTCATCAGGGGTCACCACAGCGAGTTAAACGTTTCCACCTCACCCTGTCCTCCACGTCCTCTACTCTCACCCCAACTCCCTGCATATCTTCATTTACCACAACCATATAACTCCTCTTTGGTCTTCCTCTCCGTCTCTTGCCTGGCAGCTCCATCTCCAACATCCTCCTACCAATATATCCACTATCCCTCCTCTGCACATGACCAACCATCTCAGTCTGTCCTCTTGAAATTTTGTCTCCCAATTTTCCAACCTGTGCTGTCCCTCTGATGATCTCATTCCTAATCCTGTCCACCCTAGACACTCCTAAAGAGAACCTCAACATCTTAAGTTCTGCCACCTCCAGCTCTGCTTCCTGTCTCTTTGTCAGTGCCACTGTCTCTAACCCATACAACAAGGCTGGTCTCACTACTCTTATAAATCTTTCCTTTCACTTTTGCTGCGACCCTTTTGTCACACAGCACTCCTGACACTCTTCTCCACCTACTCCATCCTGCCTGTACTCTCTTCTTTACCTCCTTTCCACACTCCCCATTTCCTTGGACAGTTGATCCCAAGTACCTGAACTCCTGGACCTTTGTGACCACTAATTCTCCATATGTAAGGACGCAAACCTGAATCACCTCAGTGGTGGGCCTGCAAAGAACACTGGATTATTACTTTAATGTGTGGTTTCATTCTATGTAGTAATCTCAGTCGTGTGATGCACATTTGAATGAACATTGGATGGCAGCATTCTTACATTTTCCAGCTCAGACTTGTGTTGCGTTCCAGCTACCGGCACAGACTCATCATTACAGCCCTACTGGCCCTGATTACTGTTCTCAAGTGTGTGTTGAGCGCTGGACTATAAATGAAATACGACTTTTTTTGTGGGATGGATTGTTAAACTGCGCTAAAAAGCTCTGAATGTGTGAAATAATTTAGCAAACAGACTAATAGCCAAGTGAGCTTGTGAGCTATTTGTGTCGTTGAATTTTCCAGAGCAGACAGTGAGTCTCATCTTGGAGGGTTCTGAAAAAAGAACAGTCCCATTTTTCCTTTGTTCTGTAACCTTGATGACAAATAGCAGCTGATCTGATGTGGCCTTTGAGTGCGACAATCTGATATGTCAGAGCCTGAGGCTGTCCCTCAGTGAGACACAGAGAGGAAAGGAGGGGGTAATAAGAGGGGTGTGGGGTGAAAGTGTCCTGTAAGCCCCAGGCAAGGGGAGAGGGGACGGCTTACTGCAGAAAGAAAGGGGGAGGGAAAGAGACCCTCTTATTACCAAAACAATAACTTTATAGAAGGGGAAGGTCTCACAAGTTGAACGTAATTATTGAAAATGAAGAGCTGTATATTCCACAGCTCTTCCCCACAGGCTATGAAGGAGATCTGTAAAGTTGGACTGTATACAAAATAATAAAACATTAAATGGACTACCATTATACTCATGCCACTACACATGAAGCAATCTATAGCATGCGTAAAACAGACCTGTTGAACTATGCTACCTGGAAATCCCGTTTATTTGGTCAAAGGTTGATCATCAAAATGATTCGAATAATCTCAAAACAAGATCTTTAACAGTAAAAAGTTAACAGCGCACTGACATCAATGTACTAACTCCAGAAATTAAGACACTGTCATATTGAAAAGGTACACCCTAACAGTGGCGCTAGGAAGTTTGTGAACCATTTAGAATGTCTGCATATAGTCTGCCAGCTCACAAAGCCACTCAAGGTAACTTCTAAGCAACTAAAAGCCTCCCCTCACAATGTTCATGAGTCCATCAGGAGAACACTGAACATCAAGGCTGTGCATGGCAGGGCTGCAGTGAAAAAGCTACTGCTCTCCAAACAGAAAATTGGACAAACATTTTGTGGACGGATGAGACCAAATTAAAACTTTTTTAATTTAAATAAGAAGCATTACATCTGGAGAAAGACAAACACTGCATCCCAGCATACGGTACGCCATTTGTGAAGCATGGTGGTGGTAGTGTCCATGGTTTGGGCCTGTTTTGC
Source organism: Ancistrus triradiatus (assembly GCA_025084515.1). Taxonomy (NCBI): domain Eukaryota; kingdom Metazoa; phylum Chordata; class Actinopteri; order Siluriformes; family Loricariidae; genus Ancistrus; species Ancistrus triradiatus. Next base: position 628,722 of record JAJAGP010000063.1, on the reverse strand, counting down.
TGCATCAGAGCCAGGACAACTTGGCTGTCATTGACGAAAAATGAATTCTGAATTATACCAGCAAATTCTAAAAAATGTTTCAAAGAAGAATTACCGTATTTTTCGGACCATAAGGCGCACTTAAAATCCTTTAACTTTCTCAAAAATCGACAGTGCGCCTTAAAATGCGGTGCGTCTAATGTATGAATTAATTCTGGTTGTGCTTTCTGACCTAGAACCAATTGTAGATGTACACGGCAGTCATAAATCTGTCAAAATGTTTTAGCACGGCCTTGGTAAGTTACGAAGCTTTACGGCAACCGTAGTGCGCAGCATCGCGGAGTAGAAAATACGGTATGTGCTTCAGCATTAGGGTACGTGCATTTCATTTCATTCATTTTCGAAGCGGATTTCAACCCAACGCTATCAGTCACGCAGTACAACATGGACATAGAGCAGCTGCGAGAGAATTCAACATTAACGAATCAATGGTACGGAAGTGGAGGAAGCAAGAAGACGCCCTGCGCCAGGTAAAGACCAAACTGAGCTTCCGACGGAACTTAATTTTTATTCAGAAATATAGGAAATTCTAAAAGGTTCACAAACTTTCAAGCACTGCTGTATTGACACTATTACTATTACTATATGTTTACCCTGAACATGGAAAAACAGCTGAACATTCAGTGAGTGGCAGTACACTGTAAGGCTGAGGCATGCTACACTGTTTTATGGCCTGTACAGAACAGAATTCATATAAGACATTGAATAACTAACTGAATAACTGTTCTGCACTTACATATCACATATCATCCCACAATGGTCTGTTAATCATGTGGCATCAAATGGCTTGGCACAAACTGTGTGAAGTTGTAGAGCACGACATGTTCATGGCAAAATGTATGATCGTTTTCAAGAAATATTGAGTTTCAATCTGAAAGGCTAGTAAAACATGTTTGCGTTAAAGTGATGCAGTGTAATGCAATATAACTGTAATATTTGTTAAGTGATAAGAATATATTAATAACCCCAAAATGAACACTTAACACTTAGATACTCTATATATAGTATTTGAAGAAGTTCTATAGGTTTGGCACTCGGATGGGTTTGAGTGCCCTCCAGCTATGTTAGGACCCACGTCCAAAAACTATAGGTTTGCAAGAACCAGCTTTATGTCACCAAAATAAGTAAATAAACAGGAAGTGGGAGGCACAGTGGTGCAGCGGGTACTGTTGAGGCCTCCTAGCTCCTGGTTTCATGGTTTGAGCTTCAGAAACTGTCTATGCAGAGTTTGGTATGTTTTCTCCTTGTCTGTTTTTTCCCACCTTAAAAAACAGGTGAGTGAGTGGATGGTTACTCGGGTCTGAATGAGTGAGTGAGCTATGCCCTAAAACAGAGGAGGTCCCCCTCCATGTTGTATTCTCACCTTACACCCAGTGTTCACAGCTCCAGATCCAACATCAACTTGACCAGGATAAAGTAGTAACTGAATATGAATGAATGAACATTTGTAAATGAATCAGAAATGATATAATGAATAAGGACTGAAACAAACATTCTGTCAAGTTTTCCTGAAATACACTGCTGACCCACGGTGACCTGGATAAAGTAGTGTATGAATGAATGAATGGACAGAGTCACGGTGACCTGGACAAAGTTGTGAATAAATTAATGGATAGACCCACTATAATCTTGATAAAGTTGTGAATGAATGAATGGATAGACCTACTGTGATCTGGATAATGTTGTGAATAAATAATTGGTTCGACCCCCTGTTGCCTGGATAAAGTTGTGAATGAATGAATGGATAGACCTACTGTGATCTGGATAATGTTGTGAATGAATTAATTAATAGACTCACCGTGACCTGGATAAGTTGTGAATACATCATGGGATAGACCCACTGTGATCTGGATAAAGTTGTGAATGAATGAATGAATAGACCCACTGTGATCTGGATAAAGTTGTGAATAAATAATTGGTTCAACCCCCTTTGACCTGGATAAAGTTGTGAATAAATCATGGGATAGACCCACTGTGATCTGGATAAAGTTGTGAATGAATGAATGAATAGACCCACTGTGATCTGGATAAAGTTGTGAATAAATCATGGGATAGACCCACTGTGATCTGGATAAAGTTGTGAATGAATGAATGAATAGACCCACTGTGATCTGGATAAAGTTGTGAATAAATAATTGGTTCAACCCCCTTTGACCTGGTTAAAGTTGTAAATGAATGAAGTGATTGACCCACTGCTGATCTTGATATGAATGAATGAATGAATGAATGAATAGGGCCACTGTGACCTATTTAAAGATGTGAATAAATCATTGGTTAGACCCATTGTGATCTGGATAATGTTGTGAATAAATCATGGGATAGACCCACTGTGATCTGGATAAAGTTGTGAATTAATAATTGGTTCACCCCCTTTGACCTGGATAAAGTTGTGAATAAATCATGGGATAGACCCACTGTTATCTGGATAAAGTTGTGAATTAATGAATGAATGAATAGACCCACCGTGACCTGGATAAAGTTGTGAATTAATAATTGGTTCTAATAATTGGTTCACCCCCTTTGACCTGGGTAAAGTTGTAAATGAATGAAGTGATTGATCCACTGTGATCTTGATATGAATGAATAAATAGGGCCACTGTGACCTGTTTAAAGATGTGAATAAATCATTGTTGTGAATGAATGAAAGAATAGACTCACCGTGACCTGGATAAGTTGTGAATGGATGAAATGACTGACACACTGCGATGTTGATAAAGTTGTGAATGAATGAACGGTTAGACCTACTGTGATCTGGATAATTTTGTGAATGAATGAATTAATGAATAGACCCACCATGAAATGGACAAAGTTCTGAATGAATGAATGAATGGCCTGAAACAAATCACAGTATGGGCTATGAGTAAGTGAAAGGTTCTCAGTATATACAGATCCTCAGTGCAAATCTGCCAGTGGTTTGGAATAGTTGAACATTAGATAGTCCATATAGTAAAAGTTAAAGGTTTGCTGTCTCTCCGTGGAGCTGAGCTGGGAGAAATACTCCTGTGTTAGGCGGGAGGACGTCCTCTCTGCCATCGGGTTCCTGTCTTTAAAGCTGGGGAAAGTCAGGTTAGCGGGTGCTCCGATTTGCCTCAGGATGAAATTGGCATCCTCCTCAATTGTCTCGAACTTGCCAATGTAGTCGTAGTTTATGAGGCAGGGGCTGCAGAGCTGCACCGCGTGATCCCAATGGATGTCCATGCCCACGGGACGCTGAATGTCCAGCAGGTACTGGATGAACTCCTTGAAGGTCACACCCTCTCCGGTGCGCAGGGCTGATTGCGATGCATTAACGCGGTACTTTGCGATAATGGCTTTCCCAAACACGGGGTGATAATACGAGTTCGGGCTCTCAAACTTGTCCCGAAAAGCTGACACCAGCCTTTCGAAGGGCTCCCTCACGAATAGCACTTTGGTGTAAGTCTTCAGGCGATGGACAATCTCTTTGTGGCTAAAAGAATCCAACTGTCGTAGGTGGTTCTTATAATGCACCTATTCACAAAAAGGAAGATATCACAGTCGGTTATATGCCCATTTTGTGACACTATTTTGTACCACCAACTGTTGGACACTGAAATGACCAGAAGCAAGAAAAACAGATGCTGACAAATGTCTATATGCTCTATATGCATGACACAATGACAATGAGTGTCACTAGTTACATAGTATTATAGTCTACTGCCTGGTCAAAAGCATGAATACTGTTGATCAATGGTCAGGACTTCCACTGATCAGGTGTTATTTTGGTGGTGGATCATTCTCAGAACTGCAGTGACACTGATGTGGTGTTAGTGTATGTTTTGCTGGTATGAATGGATCAGACATGGCAGTGCTGCTGGAGTTTTTAAACACCCCAGTGTCACTGCTGGACTGAAAATATTCCACCGACCAAAAATATCCACCCAACAGTGTTCTGTGAGCACCGAGGAAGAACTGGAGGATGACTAACACAAACTGTGCAGCAACAGATGAGTTTTCTGACTGTACATCTACAAGACGGAGCAATATGGTAGATGTGTCTAATAGAGCGCATGGTGAGTCAACCCAGTATTTAAAAACTCCAGCAGCGCTGCTGTGTCTGATCCACTCATACCAGCACAACACACACCACGTCGGTGAGTGTGAATACATGCACTAAATAATCTGATCATAATAGGATTTCAGCAGTTATCCAGTTACGCAAGTGGTCATGTAAACAGCATACTCCGATCTCCAAGACATCAGAGAATGAAAGTCTTAGCTCAGTAATCAGATTTCTCAGTGCTTATAACCCATTCCTCCAATTTCAAAGTGTTTGTCGGTCTGTGCATACACGCAAGCATCGACACGGTCCACTTATTCTAAGAGAGTTGGTTTTTTGGAGCTATTTTCCATTGACCCATAGCTTATTTTTCTCATGGGATCTGGCAACCCTGGAATTAAGCTAAGCACATAATTAAAATGCAGCGAAACAGCCACTTAACACTTTTGTAAAGACTTTAACACACAGGGATACTCATGGTAATGATGAATTCCAGTATTTCATTATTAAAGTTTGAAGTATACGTCATATCCTTCTGTGAGATTATTAGCTGTGAATAAAAGTCATGTAAACTCAGATCTTTCCCATTATCTGATTACTGAGTGCATATACAGGGGAACCCTTTAGAATGTTCTATATTTCTGCATAAATATGACCTCAAACATCATCAGATTTTCACACAAGTCCTAAAAGTAGATAAAGAGAACCCAGTTAAACAAATGAGACAAAAATATTATACTTGCTCATTTATTTATTGAGGAAAATGATCCGATATTACATATTAGTGAGTGGCAAAAGTATGTGAACCTCTAAGATTAGCAGTTAATTTGAAGGTGAAATTAGAGTCAGGTGTTTTCAATCAATGGGATGACAATCAGGTGTGAGTGGGCACCCTGTTTTATTTAAAGAACAGGGACCTATCAAAGTCTGCTCTTCACAACACCTGTTTGTGGAAGTGTATCATGGTATAAACAAAGGATATTTCTGAGGACCTCAGAAAAAGAGTTGTTAATGCTCATCAGGCTGGAAAAGGTTACAAAACCCTCTCTAAAGAAGTTTGGGACTCCACCACCAATCCACAGTCAGACAGATTGTGTACAAATGGAGGAAATTCAAGAGCCTTGTTACCCCTCCCCAGGAGTGGTCGACCAAAAAAAAGATTGCCCCCTCCCAAGAGCAAGGCAAGGCTCCAAGGCACACTGCAGGAACGTGTGTTCTTTCCCCCCAAGCTACATGAAATCACCTACGACGAGCATAAAAGGGGGAGCACGGAGAGATCGGAAGCGTGGAAGCCTGGTCCCCGGCCCTGCGGTGATTCGGAGTAGAGGGAGGGGGGTGACACCATCATAAGAATACTGAACAACAATGGAATGGTGTTGGCAGGGTGCAGGAGAAAGCCACTGCTCTCCCAAAAAGAACATGGCTGCTCATCTGCAGTTTTGCTAAAGATCACGTGGACAAAGCCAGTTAGGCTATTGGAAGAATGTTTTTTGTGGACGGATGAGACCCAAATAGAACTTTTTATTTTAAAAGTGTTATGTTGGAGAAAGGAAACACTGCATTCCAGCATAAGAACCTTATCCCATCTGTGAAACATGGTGGTGGTAGTATCATGGGTTGGGGCCTGTTTTGGCTGCATCTGGGGCCAGGACGGCTTGCCATCATTGATGGAAAATGAAATTCTGAATTATATCAGAGAATTCTAAAGGAAAAGGCAGACAGGGCGGTGGGGGGGGTGCGTGCAGGGGGGGGGATAGGGGTGCGTTGTGTTTGTTTTTTTGTGGAAGGGGCTCGTGGGTTCAAAAAAGAGAGGTTGGGCGTATGTGTTGGCTGGGTGGGGTGGTGGGGCAGGTGTCGGAGGGTATAGTCGGAGAGTGTGTTCGGTTAAGGCGTGACTGGTTGTGGGGGGGAGTGTGGTGGCAAGGCGGGCGACCAGAAGGGAAGAATAGAATAAAGTTAATGATTTGGAATGGCCAAGTCAAAGTCCTGACCTTAAATCCAATCGAAATGTTGTGGAAGGTCCTGAAGCGAGCAGCTAATGCGAGGAAACCCACCAACATCCCAGAGCTGAAGCTGTTCTGGGACGGAGGAAAATGGGGGGGGGGGGGGGGCATACTTTTTGCCACTCACTCTTATGTAATATTGGATCATTTTCCTCAATAAATAAATGACCAAGTATAATATTTTTGTCTCATTTGTTTAACTGGGTTCTCTTTATCTACTTTTAGGACTTGTGTGAAAATCTGATGATGTTTTAGGTCATAATTAAGCAGAAATATAGAACATTCTAAAGGGTTCACAAACTTTCAAGCACCACTGTAAACTCATTGATCAGACTACTGACAAAACTTTCTGCAAAATAACGGATTATGAAGTGCATATAAATGAATGTAGTGTCACTGAAAAGGTGAGAATGATCCACCAAAACAGGATACCTGCTCTGTGGGGGTCCTGACCAATGAAGAACAGGGTGAAAGGGAGCTAACAAAGTATGCAGAGAAATAGATGGACTACAGTCTGTAATTGTAGAACTACAAAATGCATCTATATGGTAAGTGGAACCGATAAAATGGATGAGTGTAGAAACAATGGCAGAAACTACTCTACACACTAGTTAGTACAGGGATGGCATGGTGGCACACAGCTCCACAGAACCAATCCAGACCCCCCTGAATACTTAGTGTATGCTACGTGTAGCCATTATTTTTGCAGTTCTGCAAGTAATTCAAGTTGCTGTGACAGAAGGAGATTAAATTGGACTTGTATGCAATTAAAGACTGTTTTTTTCAACATTATATGTAATTTCACTCGTGTTGCCTTTAAAGTTCCCATAATGCACCTGTTCATGCCGGAGCTCACTGGTGGAGGCCGCCTCGCCCTGCAGGACCATCAGCACACGCTTCCAATTGGAGCAGCCGGCCTTTGGTACCTCACAGTACAGAAGCTTGTGTTTGTCCTCCACGTAGATGCGGGACACCTGCCTCCGAGTCACGGTCTTTGTGAGGTTCCTGTATCTGCCACACATGTCTTGCATTAGCTTGCGGCGAGACTGCTGTATTTGGGTCAGTCTGTTATCGGCGGCTTGGCCAGTAGGGGTGCTACTGAGCTGCTGAACGGGTGCAGAGGTTTTAAGAAGGAGCTTGCGATGTTTCTTGGTGATTGGAGCTGGAGTTCCTTTGGGCTGAAAGACAGAAGACCATTGTGTCCTGAGGTTCACAGGATGAATGGAGTTGGGGTTGTTTTGTTGTGTTGGACTGGAGGCCTGGGTGTTGTTGTCTAGACAGTGAGCACACTGCACCTGAGAAGAATAAGATTTAATTAAAGATCAAGACCATCGATGCAAGGAACTGGGTGTATCATAAATAAGTGCAGTTGATCTTAGGATGATGTAATTATCTGGAATGTTAGTTTAATTGGGTTCTGCTTTTACATTTTTGGCCTGCTGGCGTCTCTAAAATTTCCCAGTGTGACTGAATATTTGTGTACCTTGTCTTTCTATACTTGCTATATATCTTGCTCTCTCTATATATATCTTATATATGCTCTATATCTCGCTAAATATAAGGACCAAATGTCCTTACAATGATAGGAAAACCTGGCAATTTTGACTTGTGAGGACCGTTTTGCCAGTATTTTTTACAAAAATGGCTACTTTTACGTAAAAAACCAAGAGATCCAAAAGATTTGCTTTAGGATATGGAGATTTAGGTTAGGGACGGCTATACCAGCTGTTCTCAGACTGTTCATACTTACATTAGATTCAGGTTGATAGAGCATGATGATATGAAGTTTGCAATATGGGACTGTGGTAGCATAGCAATTAAAATACTGGCCTCTGGCCCAGAAGGTGCAGGGTTCAAGTCCCACCTCTGCCAGACTGCCACTGATGTGTCCTTGTGCAAGACCCTTAACCCACAACTGCTTGGATTATAAGATTGTGTAACACTTTGGATAATGGTGTTGAGGAAATTACATTTTTAAATGGTTTAGTGGCATCAGTAACTAGTGCATCTTGATCATTTTCTTGCTTTCTAACCAGAAAAAGTCAAACAAATCCAGCATTAACATGCCACCCAACAACAGATTGCTTTCATCTTAAAAGGATGAAAGCATGTGTTGATCCTTTTTCACGAAGAACAATTACTTAGTGAGGATTTGGTAAGCTGTAGGCAGATGCAGCCCAGATCAAAGTCTGGACAGTAATGATAATCCAAAGTTATTGAGCCACAGCGAGACCGATTAAAATAATAAAGGAAATATTCTGAATTTAAGGTAGATACTATCAGTTTCTCCTTAAAGAGTATGTGTTATTGTTCTGGAGTCTGAGCATTACTGATTTAAACGGACAAACATTTCACAATGTGAAGTAAATCTGTAAAGAAAGCTGGACCATTGACATGACGTCAGTGATTGAAGTGTTTCCAACGACAACCACAGGATGGCAGTGTTGTGCAATCTTTGAACCGGCTTCTTCTAGAAGTCACCCAAACGTGAAAACCGTAAAATCACATTGTTTTCTGTTTTGAAATAATATTAATGGTTTTATAAAAAATGTCATTTAAGGAGCACCTACGTTTTGCTCCCCTCAGAAAATCCAGCTTCTGTACCTATGGAAATGTAAAATTCCACAAACACTGTAGCAGCGGCACCCCTGACTACATGTAAGCACTTTAAGTCTCTAACTGGTTGAAGCACAGTTAAAAGCATTGTGATGCAAACTTCATACAGTACCTCTCACTGTGCCTAAAGGATGAAGGGGTCATGGGGGTGTATAGAAATCTACACAAGTGCAATACTAATTTGTGGCTACATTAAACAAGATAACCACCATTTCCTGAGCTCAGCACCATGGTTACACAAGTTCAAGTCTTAAGTGGTGCATTCTGGCCACATTGGAAGTATTTCTGGTATGATTGACTGTGTCTGAGTGAGGGGAGGCCAGTGGGGCGCTGCAACGGTGACCCCTGTACATTAAAAATTCAACATAATATGAACAGATTGTACTGAAAACTGTATGTGCCCTGTATGAGAATAACCAGCTTAGAGCATTGTCTGGTTGATTCCTGACACACTCTCTCTGACAGAATACTTGGTGACTAGCTACTACAGAGCATTCTGGTTACAAAATCTATACCAATGTGCATATACGCAGATGCATTAATACAAAAAAGTACATTGAGCAATGTGCTGCCTTCAAGATGACACCTTTTCCAGGTACGTCTGTGCATTTTCAACAAGACCATGCAAAATGACATGCCATTACAAAGGCATGGCTGTGGAAGAAGAGGGTACAGGTACTGGACTGGCCTGCCTGCAGTCTTGACCTGTCCCCAACAGAGAATGTGAGGAGAATTTAGAAATAAAAAATGCGACACTTTACTGGTGCACATCTTAAGACGTCTTTCCAGGAAGAATGGGACAAAATAACACCTGAAACACTAAACCGCTTGGTATCCTCTGTGTCAAACGACTTTTATGTGTGGTGAAAAGGAACGGCAACATTACAAAGTGGTAAATGATTTACAGACCCAACTTTTTTTGGAATATGTTGCAGGCCTGAATTGCAGGAAGGAAGTTTATTATTAACATATTAACAAATGAAATGAAGTTGACCAGGCAAAACATGAAATATCTCAGGTTCATACCATCTACCACGAAGTAACAGTCAAAGTAAATGTGAGAAACACTGTGTTTTTCTATATGCATTTTCCATACTCTTTCTGATTTGGGGTTGTACAACCGTAATGACCCTAAAAGCTGTCGCCTTTTTTCCACGTCTTGTTTTAGTAAGTCCTAATGATCATAATGGTATTTTTCTTTTTTACGTACTGAAAATATGCACTATTTCCTTTAGATGTTTTGATGTTCAGTAGTACCGAGGTGCTTCATATGGTGCTGTTTGGGAACAGACTGTCAGTACCTAGTTGTAAACAAGGCTTGTTGATGCACAAAGGCACTGTGGTGCAACCCATCTGGTCCTAACTGACAGAAGGACTGCTGTGTCAGAAGCCACAGAACTTTTTAATGCTGGTTATGGGAGGAATGTGCCTCAACACCCAGACTTTTAAGTGCAGACCTTTCAGAGTGCTATCTAGAAGTGTTACGGTACGGGGTTGGGACCGAGGGACAAAAAGGAGACAAGGACCCAAGAGCAGGCATCCTTCCCTAGAGTCTAAAATAATACAGGGAAAAAGGGATGGAGGAGGATAGGGAAAAGGTAAGCCCCTCCTGCTGGTGGTGGCAGGGAGAAACAGGGTGTCAGCTGATATGAGGACGACTGGGATCGAACCGAGGATCAGCGCATTCCTAGGGGAACATGCTACCACAGGAACTGTGGAAAGCGGATTCAAAAACCAAAGCCAAGCCGCACAAACGGCTCTTAAGGGTTGGAGTATTATGGGGGGGAAACTTTCCCTGGCCTAATAACTAGACCCTACCGGTAACCTCGAGCTTCTAAGCTCTACTCAAGTGGCCCCCTTTGCGGGACCACTTGTACCTGTAGCCCTAAGAAGAAAGGATCTGGGAAGCGAGTAAAGACGGCTAAACGAAACGTAGCCTAAGGTGTGCCTGATTCCAGCGGATGGACGCCGAGCGCAGACGGCACGTACGCCTGGGTCTGGGCTTGGCGCGATCAGCAATCCGACGCCGCCCTCAAGTGTCAGAAGATTGGATTCTAACAATAAAGATGTCTGTTTGACACGTGCTACCTATCTAAACATAGCTGTGGACCAGATGGACACGTGAATATATCTTCCATTACCAATCACTGGAATCAAGAGAGGAGCTAGGGCTGTGCAGTACTGACAAAATCGAAATATTTTATCGATAACATTAATTAATCGATACTTTGGCAGTGTATGTCTTCCAAAGTACGTGAACCAAAGTATTCAAAAGTTGGTAGAACCTGTCATTCTTAACTGCCTGAATTGGCACCATGTCTTTCATGGTGTAATTGGTTACAGCATTTGTTATGACTTGCCACCTGTTGCTTTTCTTGTCGAAAGACACTTTTTTTGCAAGATAATTCCGTCTGGGTTTTCTGAGTGTATTTTTATGCTGGTATCTTGGCTGCTTTAAGCCTTTTGTGGACTGCTGACTCCAGACGTTTGTCATAATCTTCATATTCTTCCTGTTGTGTTTGAAGTTAGTTGTTGAGCTGTCTTTAGCAACAACCAGTTTCTGACATAGTTTGCAGAATGACGTCGTTAGGATGAGCCACATCTAGAAATTAAATCTAATGATGTAAACTGCAAGGCTGGTGGTGTCTGTGTTTTGTCTCTTGGTGCAGTTGGTTCACTCATTTTTAACTTCAGCCAAGCGTTCTTAGGTAGAAAGCTAGCTTGATATGTGCACATGCGCTGGACTCTAGCCTATCTTGCTTCATACGTGAACTCTTAAGGTGTGTTTCTGACTGTTTTTTCAAAATGAGTGATATACCTGACAATGTCAGCTCATACATCATTAAAACAACATGTAAGATATTATTGTAGGCGATACATATTGCACAGTCCTAAGAGGAGCTAAACACTAAGTACATTAACACATAATGATGTGACGAAACCAACTTGAAACCTCTGAACTCAGGTGAATCTATTCATAAACACAAAGTTTTGCAGTGACATAGAAAGTACCAAAACACCAGGGTACTGTATTAGATTATCTTAATGTACTCACCAAGTGGCCTTGAGGGAATATGAGTTTTCCACCTACAAAAAGAAGAGAAAAAGAGTGATGTTTTAATTTTGTTTTTCCCCACAGGGGCTAACATTTCAGCTTAAAGCAATGATCTGCCTGGGTGTATCTGAACCTGTTTGTCTTCTAAATTTGCTCTTAAAGACGTCAGTCTCATTTATTTGCACAAGCTCAAAGAGATACAGTGAAAGGAAAGGGCAAGAGAACAGAGCAAGACAGCATGAAGAAGAGCGGGGCAGAGAGAGGCAGAGCGAGACTGACACCCACAGCCAACATTAATGTTCATGCCACTGCTTACTGCAGCATCCAGATGGCGGATCAGCAGCATCATCAGCACCAAGGTTACTATATGCAAAGCAAAGGTGCAGGCAGAGAGACTAAGAGCTTCCTCTGTTACTATAAGAAAAAAAAAGAACCCCTCATTAGCATTAACCATAGTTCACGTAGTCCTGGAAGAATAATGGACCTTCTGGATGGAGGTGATTAGGGATTTAAAAATAACATTGTTTTGAACTTTTATCATCTGCTGCTTTTCACTTTTGCACTTGCTAGTGCCGAGTTTGCAAATAGTGACAGCTGAGCCTTCTCCCCAGCTGCTCTTCAATAGCAGCAGCTTGGTGAGACCTGCTGCCTCTCGAATGCAGAGCAGGAATTAAACATGAGTCTCAGTCAGCCAGGGAGGAGCTCAAAGCAAACTAGAGACCTTGTAACTCCTCTCTGTCCCTCAAATACTCTCCCTCCTACCGTTCAGTTTGTTCCCGGAGTTGCACTGTTTACAGAATCAATGAAAATGTAATTGGCAATTAGAAATGACATACTAAGTAAATACACACAATTATTTCATGACATAAAAGTAAATACTGCAAGTAATTAGAAATGATTTCTAAGATTACATGAACAATTCTACATTTCACATGCGGACAATTCACAATGTCATGTGAATGGAACGCTCCATCGCTTATCAGTCTGATCTCTATGTAATGCAGCTGCAGATTATGTACGGCTACTACAATCAGTAACTGCTTACAACGTAAGCCCAAGGCAACAGCTAGGGCAGCGAAATATGCATTATGAAAACATGTGTTCCTGTTAATTAAGCATTCATGTTTTATTTCTTTATTCGAGTATAGTTGAGCCCCACAAAATACAAATATGAACCATTTAATGTCTACATTACATCCTGTGAAAAAGGTCACTGACTGATATGGCCATTGACCAGACATTACCATAGTCACATGGTCTTTTTAGGCTACTGCAATTTGGTCTTGTTTTTTCTTGTATGACTTTCCACTACTGATTTCTAATAAGCTGTAAAGGGTGTTCGTATGTATATGTGCATGTTCTATTGTAAATAGTGCTTATTTGTTTGCCTCCCACTACCTGTATATTCTTTCTAACCCATAACTATGTAAACTGGTTCACAGTTCACTCATTGAGTCTCTGTTTCATCTGGCTGATCTTCAAAGATGTTCATAATATTGTCTATCAATGCATTTTTGGCTTCTGTCAAACAAAAGTATCAGGTCCATCATACATCTTAAGTGTTACAGCTCTCCCCTTCACAGGGTCTTAACAATACGACACTGTATCTCATATAATCATTGTGAATTTCCATAGATTATAAAAAAGGTTTAAGGTACTGTGTACAACAGTTTAAGGTTTGAACAAATCATAGTTTTAAAGAATTTAATTGTAAATCATGGTGAAAAATAAGTATTTGGTCACCCACAAACAAGCAAGATTTCTGGCTCTCACAGACCTGTAACTTCTTCTTTAAGAAGCTCTTCTGTCCTCCACTTGTTATCTGTATTAATGGCCTCGTTATCTGTATACAAGACACCTGTCCACAGCCTCAAACAGCCAGACTCCAAACTCAACCATGGCCAAAAACAAAGAGCTGTCGAAGGACACCAGGAAAAAAATTGTAGACCTGCAGCAGGTTGGGAAGAGTGAATCTACAATAGGCAAGCAGGTTGGTGTGAATAAATCAACTGTGGGAGCAACTGTAAGACATACAAGACCATTGATAATCTCCCTCGATCTGGGGCTACACGCAAGATCTCATCCCATGGGGTCAAAATGATCATGAGAACAGTGAGCAAAAATCCCAGAACTACACGGAGGGACCTGATGAATGACCTGCAGAGAGCTGGGACCAAAGTAAACAAAAGGCTACCATCAGTAAACACACTACGCCGAGAGGGACTCAGAATCCTGCAGTGCCAGGCGTGTCCCCCTGCTTAAGCCAGTACATGTCCAGGCCCGTCTGAAGTTTGCCAGAGAGCATATGGATGAATCCAGAAGAGGATTGGGAGAAATATCATGTGGTCAGATGAAACCAAAATAGAACTTTTTGGTAAAAAACTCAACTCGTCGTGTTTTGTAGGAAGAAGAATGCTGAGTTGCACCATACCTACTGTGAAGCATGGGGGTGGAAACATCATGCTTTGGGGCTGTTTTTCTGCAAAGGGTTCAGGACGATTGATCCGTGTTTAAGGGAAGAATGAACGGGGCCATGTATCGTGAGATTTTAAGCCAAAACCTTCCATCAGTGAGAGCACTGAAGATGGAACGTGGCTGGGTCTTCAGCATGACAATGATCCCAAACACCATCGCTCAGGCAACGAAGGAATGGCTCCATAAAAAGCATTTCAAGGTCCTGGAGTGGCCTAGCCAGTCTCCAGACCTCACCTCTATAGAAAATGTGTGGAGGGAGTTGAAAGAGTTGAAAGTTTGTTGCCCCAAAAACATCACTGCTCTAGAGGAGATCTGCATGGAGGAATGGGCCAAAATACCAGCTACATTGTGTGCAAACCTGGTGAAGACTTACAGGAAACATTTGATCTCTGTCATTGCCAACAAAGGTTATGTTACAAAGTATTGAATTGAACTTTTGTTATTGTCCAAGTACTTATTTTCCACCATAATTTACAATTAAATTCTTAAAAAATCCTACGATGTGATTTCCTGGATTTTTTTTTCTCATTTTGTCTCTCATAGTTGAAGTGTACCTATGATGAAAATTACAGACCTCTCTCATCTTTCTAAGTAAAATAACTTGCACAATCAGTGGCTGACTAAATACTTTCTTGCCCCACTCTAAGTATTTACATATATATATATATATATATATATATATATATATATATATATATATTGGTAAGTATGTATAGGTATACTTACTATAACAATGCAGTGGTGCTTGAAAGTTTGTGAACCCTTTACGATTTTCTATTTTTCTGCATAAATATGACCTAAAACATCATCAAATTTCATCAAATCACACAAGTCCTAAAAGTAGATAAAGAGAGCCCAGTTAAACAAATGAGACAAAAATATTATACTTTGTCATTTATTTATTTAGGGAAATGATTCAATATTACATATTAGGGAGTGGAAAAAGTATGTGAACCTTTGCTTTCAGTATCTGGTGTGACCCCCCTGTGCAGCAATAACTACAACTAAACGTTTCCTGTAATTGTTGATCAGTCCTGCACACCGGCTTGGAGGAATTTTAGACCATTCCTCCGTACAGAACAGCTTCAGCTCTGGGATGTTGGTGAGTTTCCTCACATTAACTTCAGGTCTTTCCACAACATTTCGACTGGATTAAGGTCAGGACTTTGACTTGGCCATTCCAAAACATTAACTTTATTCTTCTTTAACCATTCTTCAGTTCATGAACATATGTTCTTTGTTGATGTTGATGTTCCTTTAGAATTCTCTGATGTAATTCAGAATTCCTTGTTCCATCAATGATGGCAAGCTTTCCTGGCCCAGATGCAACAAAACAGGCCCAAACCATGATACTACCACCACCATGTTTCACAGATGGAATAAGGTTCTTATGCTGGAGTGCAGTGTTTTCCTTTCTCCAAACATAATGGTTTTGGTTTAAACCAAAAAGTTATATTTTGGTCTCATCCGTCCACAAAACATTTTTCCAATAGGACAATACCTTATGGTCTTGAATTTTCTCCATTTGTACACAATCTGTCTGACTGTGGATTGGTGGGGTACAAACTCTTTAGAGATGGTTTTGAAACCTTTTCCAGCCTGATGAGCATCAACAACTTTTTTTCTGAGGTTCTCAGAAAACTCTTTTCTTCATGTCATGATACACTTCCACAAACATGTTGTGAAGAGCAGACTTTGATAGATCCCTGTGCTTTAAATAAAACAGGGTGCCCACTCACACCTGATTATCATCCCATTGATTGAAAATACCTGACTCTAATTTCACCTTCAAATGAACTGCTAATTTTAAACTGTTAAAGATTTAAATTTTAAAACTAATATACAATATAGGCTTGCTCAATTTGGGATTGGACGTAGATATTAGGAGATAATCTAAAATTGTGAAGTTGCTTTGAGACAATGCTCCATTGTAAAAAGCGCTATATAAATAAATCTGACTTGACTTGATAACATATTCACCTTTTTATTCATTGATAAAGAAGCTTGCTGAAGCAGGTTTTAGCATAATATATGGACCCAAATACTCAGCTTCGGGTTTACACGGATTTCAAAATGTACAAAGAGACTAAAGTGCAAACTTAGTGTAGCAAAGCGATACGACATTCTAACAAAAATCCACAGTCCTGTATGTAATGACTTAGATTCTCATCTATAGCTTAAACCAATACTGTTACAGAAGAAATGCTAACAGCGAGAGCAAGCGGGTAGTGACATTCAACATTTGAACAGGAGTATATTGACCTGACAGCAGCACTGTAAAATGTTCTTTAGTGAAAAATTGTCACGTACGAGCAGTTTGATGTGTGGGAGAAGTGCAAGAGCAAAAATGGCAAGCAGCAAGGAAGACTGGAGACGATCTGTGCTAAACGGCTAATGTCCTCGGCTGGCTCTCCTCCCTACTGGCCCTGGCATATCTCTCAGGTCTATTAGATCAGACTCGAGCCTCCGACAGGCAGAATAAATGACACGACACGGAGCAGGAGAGTGGCACGTCAACACAGCAGGTGCTGGGAAAGATGGAGTGCTGCCCACAGTGCACTGATCCAACTCTATAGCCTTCAGAATAACTCAAAGTTTATGTGGACAAGTGAGCCCAGATCGGCTCCTGTGACTTTGTACAATTCCAGTGCATGACCATATACTGATGTGGCTGAGAAAATGGACTGTATGCATTATTCCTAAATGCATATGTATATTTCTAGTTGCCCACAAGGGGACCATATCTTATGGCCAGCCTAACCTAATTTACACTTACACTTTTACAAGTCAAGCCAAGTAGATTTACTGCCTTCCCAACCATTTACACTATACAGTGGTACCTCGGTTGTTGTTGTTAATTTGTTCCAGAAGGCTTGTCGAGTACCGAACAAATTTTTCCCATAAGGAACAATGTAAATTGAATTAACTTGTACCAGACACCAGACAATCCACAGTGTATGAGGCATTATATGCATTAATGGAGTTGTACTGTACAGGTGCTCTCTGATTTACTATGAGGATATGTTCCGATAAATCCATCATAAGCTAAATTTGATGAACTGATGACATTAATACAGTCTATAAGCTATCATAGCGGAGCCTATTACACATTAACACTTACATTAACCTACAGTCGGCCAAAATCAAAGCTTATTTTATAAGAAAGCGTTGATACATCTCATATAACTTAGTGAGTAATGGATTGAATGTGAAAAGTTACAGCAAAAACACTTACTCTATTGGTGAACTCCGGGTACTAACATAGCTGCTGAGCTAACTGCAGCCTGTGTTCTGGAGCATTCTGTTTGTGTTTTCCTTTCGGCTGTCTCTTATAATTAACCCTTTTAGGTCCCATGAAGACTTATTTTCACTAGTATACAGTACTGCATATATAAAAATACAGAAAAACACGATAAACACAGTCAAGATTTGCACTGAGAATGCTTTTGTGAATATGAATCACTGAATCACTGTGAATCACAAATCATGAATCGTGAGTTTTGGCTGAAACGAGTCACGTGGCTTGACTCAAACAATTTTAATCAAGTGTGTGAGTACCGAGCAAATGAAAAGAAAAAAATTATTCTAATCAAAGTGCATTGAGAACTGATTTTTGACTGAATGTTCCAAAGTATGGAGACACCTCTTCTAATTGGTCTTCCCTGTTATTATAGCTGGCTATATTAATAGCTGCTAATAGGTTTATAGGCATGGACTCTCCATAGACAAACAGTGGCACCCTGTCCAGGGTTAGTTTTGCAATGCCTTGGAATAATTCATATCTCACATGGCTGACAGAACTACAGTGAAAAATCCAGGTGTGATAGAGAATAGCATTGGACTTAATTAATGAATTCAATTAAATCAATTAGGCGTCTGTCTAATGTGAAGCCTTCTATCTTTTGCTGATTTTGACAGGGTTATACATGCTTTTATTTAATCTCTAGCTTCACTACTGTGGGTGCTCGCTATCACACTTGCAGAATGCTTCTTAGAAGAACTTGTAAGCGATTGCAAATTTTTCCAATTTTAGCTTCATCTTCAGTGGCTTCCTGTATGTTTTAGGATTAATTTTAATATTTTAATGTCTGTTTATAAATCACTAAATGGGCCCGTGCCTTCCTTTTTCCCTCTGATTTATTACATCAGTATGTCCCGTCAAGGCCACTTAGGTCTGCTGAATAGTTCCTTTTAGCTGTTCCCAAAGTGAGACTAAGGAGTAGGGGTGACGGTGCTTTTCAGTCATAGCACCCAAATGTGGAATGAATTGCCCCTGAATGTCACCCTTCTTTGCAGGTTTTTAAATCTTCACTTAAGACACGCTTACACAGATTGGCTTTAAACACAAGAGTTTTGTCTTTCTCATTTAGATTTCATCTGTGTTTTTTCGTACTATTGTTTTAATCTTAGTTGAATGGCACTTTGGTTCAACTCTTGTGTGATTGAGTATTCAGAGTATAAGGGTTGGGATCTCTGGAGCTAGCAATGGCTTAGATGGTGGTGGCTTAGGTACTGGCCTGTGGCTCAGAGGGTTCAAGGTTCAAATCCAACCTCTGTAGAGCTGCTACTGTTGAGTCCTTGAACAAGGCTCTTAACCCACAACTGCTTGGGCTGGACTTTTAATATTATTAAAAAGTATAACGGCATCTGCTAAATGATTAAATGCAGACATTATTTATACCACCACATGGTATATACTGGGTACCACCCAGCCCTGCTACATGTGACAACATGATTTTGCTGCAACTTTAGCGAATGTCTCTTAATATAGTTCCATTACAAAACTGTATTTCCCCCGTTACATGGTATTACACTCTCACTTATTATTCTAGCACTTGTGTTCACCTTGCAGATGTGCTGGAGGATAGAAACACATCACACATCAAACCACACGCTCCCCAAACAAGCGTGGGTAAATTTAGCTGCTGTCATATGTTGATACCCAAGTTGACAGGTAGGGTGTGTGTAAGCCAAAGTAGGGCAGAGATGCAGGCCTAGTAATGTGACACATGACACTATGGAAAAATGTGACACTGATTTGCATACCAGTCTCGACATGGGCAGAATCTATCCCTCACCAAATCAGGGCCACTTCAGCTGGTAAGTAACAATATTGGAATGAAAATTATACGGTTCCTCCACATGATCAAGATGAAGTGAACCTGGAAATGTTAAATCACTATGAGGTCATATGAGGTATCTGTAACTAATTGCTCTCAGAATTACTGAAGCAAAGCAGATGGTGTTGTAGATTATTTCGCACACAGCACACTGAGATGGCTCCTCCGGGGCTGAACCTAATCTTAGCACTGAATGCCAGTTCCAGTGTCTGCAATATCGTGGTGTGTGTCAGTATGGGAACTGCTATTCATGTTCCTGTATCCCAGAAAGTGGGGTGTGTGTCTGTATGTGTCAGGAGGAATTAAAATAGGAATGTGTAAAAAAAACTACAAGCTATTAATAAACTATAAAAATCAGATCTGTCTGACGTTAAATGCAAACATTTCAAAATATCTGATAAAGAATAAAGCACATTTGCATTACAGATGAAGAGTTCATGTGTTATCATTTTTCTACCCACAATTATATATGTTGTTTGGCCAAAAATTTGTGGACATTCCTCCTACTTATTGAGCTCTGCAATTTCAGCAACACTCACCCCTAATACGTTCATAATATGAAGCAAGAAATGCCTGTAATGTCCACTGACAAATAGGGGCTGTAGAATGGGTTGGACTCAACACTGCAGTGACTCAACATCAGTGCTCAATGGCACAGTCATGATTCAAATTGTAGTGGAAAGTCTTCTCAGAAGAGTAAGTTGTAGCAGTAAAGGGGAGAAAAACTACATAGTAATACCCAATTGCAATCTGTGACTATTAGAGACATTCATTTGGGGCATAAAGGCTTAAAATAATCAATTCATCAATCAGTCAATCGAGTGCATGTATGGGTGCATAGATTTAAAACAGACACTTTGCTTTATTAAGCTGTAAATTCACAGGATCAATGCCAGGACTATTGACACCTGGAACAGAACTTCAGAATGATAAGGTTCAGAATGATTACACACACCCAACACAAAGCCCTCACTATTCCAGAACCAAGAACAGAAATAACAAAAGCCTGATCAAGAATCAACTCAGAACCAGAAATAAACCACTCTCTCACTTACAATATCAACATGGTCCAAAGAAATGAATCATCAATGAACAATTTAACACTTTAAACTTAAACTTTAAGTTCTTGGAACAAACAAACACTGTGTAAATTTGGGGTCAAAATGTCTTTGCACTTCTACTATAAAGAAGTTAACTTTTAATTAAAAATAAATAAATAGTAGAGCACTCACCAAAATGGCCTTATGAATTTACAGTCAGAAGTTGAAAAACAAAATCCATTCTTTTGTTGTGTCAGTGGCATCCTAAAGTGTTTCTGCAACATATATCTAGAACTATATGACGAACATATATAAGAATTCATATATATTAATATACAGTGGTGCTTGAAAGTTTGTGAACCCTTTAGAATTTTCTATATTTCTGCATAAATATGTTTCTAAAACATCATCAGATTTTCACACAAGTCCTAAAAGTAGATAAAGAGAACCCAGTTAAACAAATGAGACACAAATATTATACTTGGTCATTTATTTATTGAGGAAAATGATCCAATATTACATATTAGTGAGGGGCAAAAGTATGTGAACTTCTAGGATTAGCAGTTAATTTGAAGGTGAATTTAGAGTCAGGTGTTTTAAATCAATGGGATGACAATCAAGTGTGAGTGGGCACCCTGTTTTATTTAAAGAACAGGGATCTATCTGCTCTTCAGAACACGTTTGTGGAAGTGTATCATGGCACAAATAAAGGAGATTTCTGATTACCTCATAAAAAGAGTTGTTGATGCTCATCAGGCTGGAAAAGGTTACAAAACCATCTCTAAAGAGTTTGGACTCCACCAATCCACAGTCAGACAGATTGTGTACAAATGGAGGAAACTCAAGACCATTGTTACCCTCCCCAGGAGTGGTTTACCAACAAAGATCACCCCAAGAGCAAGGCGTGTAATAGTTGGCGAGGTCACAAAGGACCCCAGGGTAACTTCTAAGCAACTGAAGGCCTCTCTCACATTGGCTAATGTTAATGTTCATGAGTCCACCATCAGAAGAACACTGAACAACAGTGGTGTGCAGGGTTGCAAGGAGAAAGCCACTGCTCTCCAAAAAGAACATTGCTGCAGTTTGCTAAACATGTCTGCAGTTTGCTAAAGATCATGTCGACAAGCCAGAAGGCCACTGGAAAAATATTTTGTGGACAGATGAGACCTACTTTAAACTTTTGGTTTCAAAGAAAAGCATTATGTTTGGAGAAAGGAAAACACTGCATTCCAGCATTAGAACCTTATTCCATCTGTGAAACATGGTGGTGGTTGTATCATGGTTTGGGCGTGTTTTGCTGCATCTGGACCAGAATGGCTTGTCTTTTTATAATTCTGAATTATATCAGAGAACTCTAAAAGAAAATGTCAGGACATCTGTCCATGAACTGAATCTCAAGGTCATGCAGCAAGACAACGACGTGGAGAGATGAATGATAATAATAATAATAATAGTCTGAATTAGATACATTTCTGGATGTCCACAAACCTTTGGCTATATAGTGTATATCATGTATACCCTATATAGCCAAATAAATGTAAATGTAAATGTAAATATCAGAATGTCTTTAGACAAATCCTTAAGTCAATATCTTTGCCAGATCACATAGAGTATAACGGTGCACTGTAGAACCGTAAGTGCTCATTTGAGATTCAGAGACAGAGGTGAAAACATGACTTAATGAAGTACACTGTCAATAGGCACAGTTGTACATGCTTACAGTATCCCACCTCTCAAGCCAGACAATTACATTTACAGCCTGATATTTTATTGGGACTTTGGCAGCTCTATGGGGTCAGAAAGTCAAGGGTTCAAATCCCACCTCTGCCAAGTTACCACTGCCAGGTCCTTGAGAAAAGCTCATAATGCACAATTGCTTGGAGTGTAAAATTGTATCAGTTGTAAGCTGCTCTGGATAAGAGCATCTGCTAAATGTAAATGTTATTCAGTACTTCACAGGATAAAATATCCAACACATTATAACACAGAGTATCTTTTTTTCAAATATGAAATATTTATTAAAACACACCTGAGCAGAGTGCTGTCCTTTCATCTTGAAAAGATACATATGACCAAAATGTCAAAAGGTTTTTTCTTTTGTCTTGTTTTTTGGTTTTCAAGTTTTGGAAAGGCAATTCTGACTCCAGACTTTAACCCAATTGAGATGCTGTGCCATGGGCTGAAGAATGCTGCTCATGTGAGAAATCCCAGAGTCATTTGTAATTCCTCCTGACCCTTATGAAAGTCTGATCAGCAGCTACAGGAAATGTTAATGCTCCTGAAAGAAGTTCTACCAGTTAAAAACAATAGTTAAGATAGTTTTTCCAGGTTGGCCTATGACTGCATGTGTTTATCAAATACATCAAATGTCTATTATTCTGTCAATTATTGTGCCTTCTATGAAGTTCACAGTTCTTCCTTCCTGATTCTTGCTGGCTATAATAGGAATATAATAGGTCCAAGGAATCAAAGTCAAAGTCAAATTTATTTATATACTGCTTTTTACAGTGGAACATTATGCCAAAAAAACTTTACAAATATCTAGGCCCAAAGCCCAAACAGAGCATGACTGGGGCGACGGTGGCAAGAAAAAACTGCCTAAATGTTATAAGGAAGAAACTCTGGGAGACTCAAAAAGGAACACAACCACCTTGGGGCAGCCAAATGATATGTAAGATTTAATCTAAGTTACCTAATTAAGAAGTTTACAGGTACTGCCTGATTTACTATGAATATACGTTCATCACATGTTGAATTTATCATAAATCGAGGAGTTTAATATATATTGTATATATCACTCCTGCCACGTGACTCCCTACGAAATGCACTGCCAGCTTCCTCGTCCGAGTGCGAGAGGGTACTGCGTATATTAAGTATATTAAGGAAAATTCAAAAATTCAAAATTCTGAGTACTGTTCCTGCTGAATGTGTATGTATGTGTATAAGTCAGGCCATCGCAAAATGGTACCTGTATAGTTATAGTTTAAATAAACAGAAGCTAAATATAAAATTTAAAACAGAAACCATAGGAAAAGAAAATATAATAAAAAGTCAATCTTGACCCTTGTGTGATATCTAATTATAGACCAATTTCAAATCTACCGTTTCTGTCCAAAATCTTAGAAAAAGCCGTCTATCAGCAGCTCTGCAGTTACCTCCAAAGGAATGGTATTTATGAAACATTTCAGTCTGGCATCAGGCCCCATCATAGTACTGAAACAGCATTAATTAGGGTACTAAATGACTTGTTAATGTCCTCAGATAAGGGATGTGTTTCTTTTCTTGTTCTGTTAGATTTAAGTGCAGCATTTGACACTATAGATCATGATGTTTTACTAAACAGACTAGAAAAAACTGTAGGTATTAAGGGATTAGCACTTTCTTGGTTTAAATCCTACTTAACCAACCAGTTTGTTCATATAAATAATCTAAGGTCTAAGCTCTCAAAAGTGAAGTATGGCATGCCTCAGGGGTCAGTGCTTGGCCCGCTTTTATTCTCTCTGTACATGCTGCCACTAGGCTCAGTTATTCGTAAACATGGCATTAATTTCCACTGCTATGCAGATGATACACAGCTGTACATATCAGCCAAACCTAATGACAGCCTTACAATCAACAAAATTGAGGACGTGTAAAGGAAATAAAAGATTGGATGTTATTAAATTTTCTCTTACTTAACTCAGATAAAACTGAGGTTCTATTAGTGGGATCCAAGGCTGTGAGAGACAGGTTGTCTACATCTATCCTCTAGATGGCTGTCCAGTATTGCCCAGTCCATCTGTAAAAAACTTAGGTGTCACATTTGATTCAGATCTCTCCTCTGCTGCGCACATTAGCAGCTTTTAATGTTGATATCTTTTAATGATGCAGAGAAACTGGTTCATGCGTTTATAACCTCAAGGTTGGATTACTGTAACGCCTTACTTACTGGATGCTCTAGTAAATCTATAAAATAAACTTCAGTTAGTTCAGAATGCAGCTGCTCGAGTGAGAACGCAAACTAGAAAATTTGATCATATCACTCCTGTTCTATCATCACTGCACTGGTTACCAGTTAAATTCCGGATTGATTACAAAATACTTCTTATACCTTATAAAGCTCTACATGGCCTGGCCCCACATTATCTGAGTGAACTCAGAGTCTTACAATCCAGCTCGTCTACTTCGTTGGCAGGGTGCAGGACTTCTTTTAGTTCCTAGAATTAAAAAAGTCACAGCAGGGGGAAAGGCTTTCTCATACATGGCCCCCCAACTATGGAATATACTTCCCACTTTCGTTCGAGACTCAGACACTCTCCAAAATTTTAAGTCTAGGCTAAAGACATAGTTTTTTTACGCAGGCTTTTGACTAGATTTAGACCGGGATGCATGACTCGGTTCACTGGGGCCAGAATCTGGAGTCATGTCTGGCCTGCCTGCCTTGTCCGCTAGCCGGGAGTGTCGAGTGGGCGGTCTGGCTGAACTGGGCTTCGGTCCTCGTGATCTTGACTCATGCATCCTTGCCTTAGAATAAGGGCAGAGCTGGGGGTTCATTGTCAAAGAGTCTTATGGTGATCAGAGACGTTGGGTTGCTGTCTTCTGCCTCCCGTGGGGTTGCCGATGTCTCATGTGATCCCTCTTGGCTGTGTTACCTACCAGTTCTCCTCTTTCTAGCTATGCTGCTATAGCTAATGCTGCCGGGGTCTCATGCTACATGCGGCATCAGTGATTGTTAATAGACACTGTGCTCTTAATCAATAACTAATTACATTATCTGTTTTCTCTCAGAGCTGTGTTCCAGTACCAGTTCCAGCCCCACACATGATGTTCATGTTCAGCTTCGCTCAAGCTGCTTCTGTCATCAGCTCCAGTCCCATCATACCCAGGCCACTTAATGCCGATGTGCATATTTTACGCTTTATTTGAAGTATGTACTCCATATAAGTACTCCATGACTTTAGTTTCATCCATAGATTTATCATCTACGCCGCCCAAGGAGGTTGGGTCCCTTTCTGAGTTTTGGTCCTCCCAAGGTTTCTTCCTTATAACACTTAGGGAGTTTTTCCTTGCCACTGTCGCCCAAGGCTTGCTCAATTTGGGATTGGATGTAGATATTAGGAGATAATATAAACTTGTAAAGTTGCTTTGAGACAATGCTCCATTGTAAAAAGCACTATATAAATAAATCTGACTTGACTTAATACATAAAATGTAACAATATATAGACTCTAATATATAAAAGAAAATACGGTATTATGAATAGTATAATAAAACAGAGAATATAAAACAATAGACTATGAGACAATAGTGTATATAAATGAATAAATAATATATTGCATATAATAACATAGAGAATATGCGTATCAGGATAAACAGTAAACAGTCATTGTAGGTTCTTATGTCCTCAGCCAGACATATTTTTTTCCCCTTTGGCAATTTAAATATGCCCAGTTCGCTCGTCAACATTCCCCACCCCGTCAACGTGCCGACCCCTCCATCAAGAGAGCATGGTCGTAGGCCAGGATGTGTCTCTGTACATCTCGCAGCTGTGACCACTTCTTTAAACTGGCACATGACGGACCTCTACAGTGAGAGCATGTTCACATAGAGGAACGAGTCACATCTGCTGTATCAGTCTGCCATCTTTTCTGGTACCACTACTGGCCAATGGGTGATCCTCATCTGACCTACCCTCCCTCAGACACGGCCAACTGTGATTGTGGAGCACCTGGGCAGGCTGACGGCACCGCCAAAAGTCACACTCGGGTCTCATGGTAATGGGCTGGCGAATTTAACCGCTATGCCACCTGAGCTCCTGGGTCCAGATGGTATTTGTGAGGACATTTAGTCAGGAAAGTCTGACAGTAGCTTATTACACTAAATGTCAATTGAAAAAAGTCAAGATGGCAATGTTGTATCCTGTGGCAGTTTGAGATTTAAGATTCTTTAAGCAAGAAGAACTAATTTACTGGGGCAGTTTAAAAACACTACAGGGCATATAGGAGCTGCTGTCCGTTCATCCCTCTCCTCTCTCTGTCTTTATCTGAATACACTCTGACAGCTGCACTACACATCAATATCTATACCTGGCACAGAGAAGAAAAGTAAACAGATCAAGATGCTCCAGCCAGCAGTGCTGAGAAGGAAGAATGATAGGATAAATAATGAGCAAATCACAGTGATGGAAGGATTTAGTGACTGACTCACGGACAAACTGATTTTGTAAGTGGATTGGGGGGAAGGAAGGATAAATTGATGAAAGACTGAAAATAAGGATAGATGGATGGACATAGCAGGATGCTGCGTTCCCTCCTGAACGTGAGCTGCCTCGCTGCATTTTCTCATCTTGTGGAAAGCATTTCTAAAAAACAACCAAAAAAACCCCGCCAAATCTAACCATGCTATTCAACTATGGTCATGTGAAACCCTGGAGTGGTCTGGCCTTTTATTTATAGCTTGTCTCTTCATTTATTGTGAGCATTTCACTTGTATACTCCTGTTGTGTGAGGTGAGGAACCCCTGAAGCTCCAGTCGTCTGTTTGTGTGTTGTTGTGCTGCAAGTCAGTGCATAGTTCCTCATCAGTGTGTGTGCTGTTGACGTGCGTTATCGCCGTTACAAACGTACATGCAACAAGAGCCTGTATGTTCTCCAACTGTTCATAAACTTTATTAACATGCTGCTCCCTTCCTACCTCCCTTCATCTCTCTCTCCACTCTTCGTCAGCAAGTTCCCTAACTCCCTCAAGTGCTGATGGGCATCACATGATTGTGTACTGGACAAGCATCTCAGTCTGACTGATCAGATCAGATTTGGTGTGGTTTCTACAGTATTTGGCACGAGACACTTGTCAGATCGTGTCAGATATTTGGAGCCATGACAACAACAATAACATAAACATGTAGTACTTCAGCCTGGAGCAATCAAGACGTGACATGCCTTTGCTGGATGATTCATCCATTACATTGGAATTCAACTTACAAAATAAAGCCATATATGAAGTACTGTACAGTCTAACCTTGTTATCTCGTCAGCCTCATCTCTCACCACCTGTGATGGCATAATGGATTTCCCAGAAGCCCCGCCCCATCATTAGAAAGAACCAATTGGCATATTAGTAAATGTGTCAGACAGGTGGGCCACAAGTCTTGGCCCCTTTGTAGTGGCGGGATGCACATGTACAGAATAACCCAGAACAACCTTAAAAAATCATATTTTGTGTGTTATTTGAACCCAACAACGCAAATAAGTTATATCATTTTTGTCAGATTATATCAGCGATTCTAAATATGCATTTTAAATGTTAACTTTTCTTTCAGTTTCGGATATAAAGGTCTCTCCCCATTCAAAGAGATAGGAGTCTGGTCTTATATGGCTGGAAATAACTGCCCGATAAGGGCGGAGTGATCAGAATTATCTTAAAATGACTTTGCTGTTATTCATCGCAGACTGGACTTCATGCGCTTCACGTCACAGAAACAATCCACAATCACAGACTATTTCTCAAATTTGCGTAAATGTATAGAAACTGTACATATGGTTATGTTCATTGTAGATGTGATTGTGCGATCATAAGGGCACTTTGTCTAGAATGCCACTTTGTCTATTTTTTTGTAAACTCGTTAAATCACCAAACTCGTCTCTCGCCAAAAATAGCCATGAAACAGACGTGGGCGAGATAGCGAGTTTAGACTATAATATGGTGAATGATGCATAAACGTGGGTTCACAAGTGTCAGCAGTGCCAGTGCAAAATAAAACATTTAGAATAAAGAACAAAGAAAGCTGAGATGGAACTGATAAACAGCTACTGAAAGTTTCCTAATCTAAATGATAATCCATAGTAGAATATCCACGTTTATACCACAAACCATCTATCCATAACCTACTGCACGCTCCTCAGCACAGACACATCAGCATCGTTACTACAGCATGGATACACCAATGAAAGGGACCACAGTCTAAACAGCCAAATCAGATTTAAGGTCTTCAGATTTAAAGGTCTTCAAGTGCATGTACAGGAATGGAAGATCCAAAATTCCACTTATACACTTGTAAACTTGCAAGATTTAATGCCCAAAAAGCATAAACAGGTCACAATAAAGGAGTTAGAAAGCAGAGATGAGAATCCGTGACCAACCAGATATCCAGGAATATTCATGTCTGGCCCCTCACACTCTGGCCTTCACATGGCTGAAAATACTGAAACCTTCCACAAGTGTAATGCCTTAAGTGGCAATATCTGCTGTAATGTAGTAGTATCTAATGATATATTGAGATCTACAGGTATAAAAGTGAATACCAAGGATTAGAGTGGCAAAACAAAAAAACATTTGCCATATTCTCCACAGATTGCTTATTCTTTGACGATGCCACAGACGTCCATGGCCAAGCGTCTGAGAGAACTATCTGTAGGCGTATCGTGTATGGAGGGGGCAGTTAGCTCCCTCCAAGCTTGCTGACATGCCCGGGAATGTGACATGAGCTACAGTCTGAATAGAACTGGTGGCTGATTTCATGTGTTTTGAAGTAAGCAAGTGTGAGCACAGGAGGTTACACTGAATTATGTTCACAAAACAGTATGTTTAAGAATAAAATGCTCGAAAGCCCTTTTGATACCCAAGCTTCCTGTATCTATGTGGTATTCTTGGATACTTGTGAAATGCATAGTTATCCAGATTGAAATTGGATTGCCATAATACACAATCAGCAAACAACACTTGGAATACAATTTGTTGTTCCTGGTTTTAAGATGATTTGATCTCCAGTAACCACTTCTTCATGATATGGGTGTGGAGACTGTTCCACACCAGGAACAAGGCAAGCACAAACTGTACTCATCCATAGCTAATAATCTGAGTATAGGCAGTCAACGAATTACTAGGTAAGACCAAACTGTACTCCACTCATCCTTAGTTACTAATCTGAGCACAGGTACTCCCCAATTTACGATAGGGACATATTCTGACAAATCCATTGTAAGTTGAATTTCTCATAAATCGAGGACTTTATTATATACAGTCTTACCTCATTATCTCACCTAGCTCTGTTTCATGGTTATTTTTGGCAAGAGGCGAGTTTGACGACTTAACAAAGTAATAAAAAACCAGACAAAGGCAGTGACAATCATACCTGATGCTGACATAATGTGCATTACTGAGCCCTACTGACCACATTTACAACGTACAGTGTGACAAAAAAGTATTTGGTCAGCCACTGATTATGTAAGTTCTCCTACTTAGAAAAATGAGAGAAGTCTTTCATTTTCATCATTGGTACACTTCAACTATGAGAGACAAAATGAGAAAAAATTTAGAGATGAGAAAAAAGGATTTTTAAAGAATTTAAATGTAAATTATGGTGGAAAATAAGTATTTGCTCAATAACAAAAGTTTACATTTACAGCATTTAGCAGACGCCCTTATCCAGAGCGACTTACAATTGATACAGTTTTACAATCCAAGCAATTGTGAGTTAAGGGTCTTGCTCAAGGACCCAACAGTGGCAGCTTGGCATAGGTCGGATTCGAACCCTGGACCTTCTGGTCCAGAGTCCAGTACCTTAACCGCTAGGCTACCACAGTCCTAAAAAAGTTCAACTCAATACTTTGTAACATAACCTTTGTTGGCAATGGCAAACGTTTCCTGTAAGTCTTCACCAGGTTGGCACACACTGTAGCTGGTATTTTGGCCCATTCCTCCATGCAGATCTCCTCTAGAGCAGTGATGTTTTGGGGCAACACGGACTTTCAACTCCCTCCACAAATTTTCTATGGGGTTGAGGTCTGGAAACTGGCTAGGCCACTCCAGGACCTTGAAATGCTTTTTACGGAGCCACTCCTCCATTGCCCGAGCAGTGTGTTTTTGGGATCATTGTCATGCTGGAAGACCCAGCCACGTTCCATCTTCAATGCTCTCACTGATGGAAGGAGGTTTTGGCTTAAAATCTCACGATACATGGCCCCGTTCATTCTTCCCTTAACACGGATTAGTCGTACTGTCCCCTTTGCAGAAAAACAGCCCCAAAGCATGATGTTTCCACCCCCATGCTTCACAGTAGGTATGGTGTTCTTGGAATGCAACTCAGCATTCTTCTTCCTCCAAACACGACGAGTTGATATAATAAAGTCATGAACAAAAGTCATGTAATTTATTGAATAATGTACTGGAAGTGAAAAACAAAAAACGATTATTACTGCATGACCATGGCTTTCTCTCACTTAATTTCCCAGCAATCATCACTAACGCCACAACTACGTCACACACTGGCAACTTCCTCATCTGAGTACGGTTTCTGCTGAATGTGTATTAATTTATATTATCGAATTCCCATTTCAAAGTCGAAGTATCGTAAGTCGGGCCATCATAAACGTGGAGTACCTGTAGTCAATCCACCTAAATGGTGGTGGCTGGAAACCCATTTGGACAATGCACAGAAAATAACTAAAGGCAAGGATCAAACTCTAGTCTTCAGGACTACGGAAATGTGGGCTACCACTATTAACTGCCATACCACCATGCCACCCTTGTTTCCAACTGTTTTATGCAGATTTGAAAAATGTGATTTTGCATGGCTTATTACTCTAATTAACAGACTTCCAACAGACTCAATGTATTGAGGAAATTTTGTGTGTAACTTGGCTAAATCCCTACATCTCAGACGTACTGAATTAGACATTTAGCAGAAACTCTCATGAAAATGAGCTTTAATGACTCTGCCCCCATCGTCTAGTGGAATTCAGTTGATGTTTTGCACCATTCTGGGTTCAAATACACCTGCAATATGGATTTAATCCTGATAAAGGCCATGCCTAAATAGAGTGCAGGTCCGTGATGCAAAAAAGCTAGGACTTAACTACAGTTATTCAATTAATTTCTCTCATACCGTACATCCTCATCTCTCCACATTCTTCTCACATGACCCAAAATATGTGGTATGTGATTGAACAGACCTTATAAGGAACAACGCAGTCAATTCGAGCACTCCTCTGCTGCTCGGTGGGTAATGTGCTCACCTGTTCTCTCAGCCCACCACACATGTGGTACAGAGATGTGTGTATGATTCATTGCTGACTCACAGGCAGCTGGAAGCTGGTTCCCTCATGGGACACCACCGAGACCTTGGACTCATTCTCATGCACTGGCTCAGATAAAGAGATTGAGAGAAAGAAAGCTATTGTGTGCCAGAAGCTCATAAATGTGTGAAAATATGCTGTATATCTCAAGCACTGCCTCATGGTACTGATCGGTCAGGCTGTACATAAACACTTAGCATGACATGAAATTAATTTAGAAATAACTGGGAACAGATTCAGTTAGTGGTTCTTGAACATATTATTGATGGTTTGATTAAAGCTAAAGGTCACTTACATCCTCTCATATGTACAGAGAGAATACCTTATGTACTGGGGAACAACCTAAACCCCATCACGCACACAATTCTACTAATACGCTTCTGTATTGTTTTCCAAGATGCTTGACATGGCCTTCTGCCCCAAGGGAAATGAATCTGCATTGTTCCATTTGATTGCTTAGATTCATCATAAGCTAAGATAAAAATGGATTATTCTCTATAGAGAAATCCAGGTCAGCCCACAAACCAGAACTGCATGTACTGCGTTGCCTGGGAGAGAGGATTTGAGCGTTTTAAGTGTTTACCAGTAGTGCAGAAACGTGTCCTGATCCACCTGTGTTGATCGAGAGATGTTTTCCAAAATAATGGAGGAACATGCAGTGCTGCATTGCCAACCTTCTCTGTATTCTCCATATTTGCCTTGACGTGAATGTCGCTCACAAAGCTATTTCACATTATATAATGAAATCCCGATAAACCGGGTGTATTTTTAATTAAATAAATGCACTGAAAGCAGGTGCATCAGCAGGCTTTGTGCATAACAGACACTCCTGGATCACCTGCCTGGGGCAAAAACAAAGTGATTCGCAATGTACACAAAGATTCGAAGCTGGTTTTGCAAACAAAAAAGGGAGAAATGTTAAGCAAACACAATCCACAGCACCAGTGTCTTGATTACCAGTTTTCACATTGTATGGAACACCTCACTGCCACATCCCTCCGAAAATGCAAGCACTAGGGAAATTGAATCCAGCGTGTTGTTGATGCTCTATAGGAGCTTCGAGATTGTTCTGATATTTGGACTCTTCAAAGGTCAGTTGTATCAGTTGTGGCACTGCAGACTGACCCAAATAAAAAATGAGGATTTTCACAAACTGCTGTAAGAATATCACATAGAAAGGATAAGGAATGATATGCAATGCTACTCTCATGTATTATGTATCAAATTGATACTGAAAACCTTCACTATGTCAAAGCAGCATCTTTAGAACATACTATAGGTACTTTCAGTTTGTTTTCCTAAATAAAATAACTGCTACAACAATACACAGAAATGTTGCTTGTTTGTGGGTGACCAAATATTTATTTTCCACCATGATTTACAATTAAATTATTTAAAAATCCTACAATGTGATTTCCTGGATTTTTTTTCTCATTTTGTACAAAATTACAGACCTCTCTCATCTTTCTAAGTAGGAGAACTTTCACACTCAGTGGCTGACTAAATACTTTTTTGCCCCACTGTATATATATATATATATATATATATAGAGAGAGAGAGAGAGAGAGAGAGAGAGAGAGAGAGAGAGAGAGACTATATATATAAAACTGTAGAATTTAGACATCTCCTGGACATTAGGTCTCCTGTCTCAACCTACTCTTTCCTTATGTGTGTGTGTTTCTTGACCTACATAGACATGCAGACATGTAGAATAGATGGTATTTGCTGATAGCAGTAGCCACACCCTGTTGCTCATCCCAGGTCCTCTTGTACCTGTTCTTTGTTACCATATCTTACGACATTTACGAATTCGGCTCCCTCTGTCTTCAAGAATATAATTGCTATATTTCAGATGTAATAAACAGAAGAAAAAACTGAATTCTATCGTGTGGTCTTTGTCTTTTTTTCCCCCCAAGCACGCTTGTCAAAGAAACTGAGAGTACACTCCTCATGTCTTAGGTTCGATCCAACCAGAAGGCATTTAGACCTAACACTTTGTTTGTGGTTCATTTCATAGTCAGCTCTATTTATGCATTATGAAAACAAAACAGGCCACTTGTATTTTGATTGCAGTATGGGAACTGAGGTTTGCTGTACAGAACTCTCCTGCACATGATATGCCTCCCCAGTTCTCATCGCTACTGCTGGTTATACGAGTTCCGTTATAATTATAATCTATAATTAATGATCATTTTTTTCAATTAATATTTGCAGTTTTTCTTAGATACTCGTAGGAGGGGCTCCAAGGGAAAAAGGTTGGGAACCACTGACATAAGTGATAATCTTGTTAATAAAAATAAGCTATAAACCATTATGTTCTGCTCTGAAAAAATAATATATAATCTATTCTGTTCTATTCTATATTCCGTTATACACTGTATTCATAAAATCCTCCTTTGTCATGTTACATGTTATGATAAAATATTCTTTCATGCTTGTCTCAGCTTTAGCGTATCTTACTTTTGGTATTTCATATATTTTCTGTCTTCTCACTTGCTTCATAAAACAACAACATCAAATTATGAATACTCATAATTCAATGTCACATGGGAGTTGTAGTGTGAACAACAAGTGGTCTGAGATCTTATCAGTGCTAAAGAGGACCATAAAGAGAGAAGACTTCTTAAAGGTTGCGTACAAAGTCAACATAAACTGAGATCGGCTGCAGTTGGTTCGCTTTCAGGTTCACTTGAAAAGAACTCAGTTTGGATCATTTAAAACAAACTGTATATGAAAATTGGATTGAGGTGGTGCAGTGGTTAGGGTTTTAGACAACTCACCAGAAGGTCCAGGGCTCAAGTCTGAGCACTGCCAAGCTGCCACTGGTGGGTCCTAAAAGTCCTTATGCTACTGGGTACTGTATTACCTTAAGCCTTAAGAATGTCATATTTTAAACATAGAATTTGATTGAAAAATGGCTTTCATGATCCAGTTAGGAAAGCCCACTTTAAGCACTGCAGATTTTCTTTAAGGTTGAGACTCTGGTAGCCTAGCGGGTAAGCCTCTGGACTTTGGACCTCTGCCAAGCTCCCACTGTTTGGGTCCTTGAGCAAGTTCCTTAACCCACAATTGCTTGGACTGTAACACTGTATAAGATGTAGGTCGCTCTGGATAAGGGCATCTGCTAAATGACTAAATGTAATGTAAACATGAAGCATAAAGCAGATGATTAAGAGCAGTTGTGTCTCCTGTGACTGAAGGAATAAAATGCTAAATGTTATGTAGCTAACAAGCAGAAGTAGATAAATAGTGAAGCAAACATGTAGTGTTCTCACTATTTGATAAGCAGACTTGCATTTCCTGAAGAAAATACTACAGTGCTTTCAAACTGCATCAAGAACCATGTGCCCGTGCCTACTACAGCATTAAACACTACAAAGATACCAAAACTCCACACCAAGCACACAGTATAAACATCCTCACCCCAGAGTAACTGAACCAACACAAATCAATGGGTCATTATCAAATTCTAAATATTGAAATGTCTAAAATAATACATTTATTGGATAATACACTAATCACTAATGACAGAGGCCGTCCATTTACATTTACAGCATTTAGCAGACGCCCTTATCCAGAACGACTTACAATTGATACAATCTTACAATCCAAGCAATTGTGGGTTAAAGGCCTTGCTCAAGGACCCAACAGTGGCAGCTTGGCTGAGGTGGGATTTGAATCTTCTGGTTCAGTGTCCAGTAATTTAACTGCTAGGCTTACCACAGGACCACAACCCCGTCCAACTACTCTTCATGCCATGCAACTGAATAGGAAACACATTCATGGTAGATAAAAAGCCACACTCCCTAATAAAAGGTAACAGCTCATTATAATTATCTTAACACAACCCTTTTGAAATTATAGGTTTAACTAACACCACAAATAGAAAGGACAGGGCATACTGTGATCATGTGCCTGTGTGTTAAGTGGTTCAAGCTTTATTAATGTAATTAAATGAATACTGTAATTAATGTTCCTGCATTTTGTTCTTTCAGGAAGAGGAGACCACAACTTCACCTTGCCTGCTATTGGCTAATGCTTCCAAAGTAACAAAGCTCAGAGGTAAAGGTTACCAAACATCAACTTCGTCAATAGAGATGCACCAATGCCACTTTTCTCCATCCGATACCAACGCTATCTAACTTAACTACTTGTTAGGTGCCTATAAATCTGGATTTTTCCAGCCTTCCACTTTTTATAGATTGGCCTGCGTTTAGTTTGGTAAAAGCAGTGTTCTGTATCCCAAATAAGATATATTAAGGGTTGAAATAATAGTATTTACTGGTTGAGTTTGAATCGTTTTAGAGCCATGAAAAAGTACATTATGTCATAATGCAGTAACAAGCTCAAGTAGGGAAGCTTAATATTACTAAGCTTACATTTACATTTTACATTTACAGCATTTAGCAGATGCCCTTATCCAGAGCCACTTACAATCCAAGCAATTGTG
Organism: Ancistrus triradiatus; assembly: GCA_025084515.1. Taxonomy (NCBI): domain Eukaryota; kingdom Metazoa; phylum Chordata; class Actinopteri; order Siluriformes; family Loricariidae; genus Ancistrus; species Ancistrus triradiatus. The sequence goes on along the minus strand of JAJAGP010000063.1, from coordinate 592,856 downwards.
GGTTAAGGGCCTTGCTCAAGGACCCAACAGTGGTAGCCTAGCGGTTAAGATACTAGACCATGGACCAAAAGGTCCAGGATTCAAATCCCACCTCTGCCAAGCTGCCACTGTTGGGTCCTTGAGCAAGGCCCTTAACCCACAATTGCTTGGATTGTAAGTGGCTCTGGATAAGGGCGTCTGCTAAATGCTGTAGATGTAAATGTAAACAGTGGCAGCTTGGCAGAGGTGGGATTTGAACCCTGGACTTATTGGTCCATAGTCCAGTACCTTAACCTCTAGGCTACCACAGTCACAATTGTTGGTTATATTTACATTTCAGCCATCAGGTATTTAGCAGGCATTTTGCTACTGCTCGTCTCCAGTGAGAAATAATCCCACACCACGGAAATGCTAAACTTCATCTAGTGGTGCACATGTGCGTCAGTAACCGTATCGGTGCAACACTATTCGTAACTAACAGAGTAATTACTGGATTTCATGAATGAATTCATTTTTTGGGTGTTGTTTCACCCAGCATCTATAAGTTAGTATCTCTACAGTTAGCATCTGTAATACTAACTATTTCAGAGTAACATTAATATGCTGTAACACGATATTTTCCTTATCAGAATGTTCATTGTAAATCGACTTCCTAACACAGTCACAACAATAGGTGGAAAGAGTGGAAAAAGGGAAGAGAAATGGAAGAGACCGACCAAAACCTTATCTATTTCTTTTTAAGAGAATCATCACATAGCCTGCTATAGCGTAAATAAAGATGTCCTGCATATGTAAGACTAAATAATTATGCTGCTAAACTCAATACTAGAGTTTAAAATTACAAAACGATTTTGTGTACAGAATAATTATCAGTGTGTTTTAGTTATGAAGAGCCCTGGAGAGAGGAAGCTGTTATTTGAATTTGGCGATCATATACAAACGTGCTTGTGCATTGGTTGCTCAACGTATTTAGGTGAATGCTTGCATTAGGCTTAAAGTGTAACCAATTCTTCTACTCCACCTGGCTCGTGCCACTGCAGGGCAGCAGAATATACTGAAAGGTCTACACTTGGATGGGCTAAAATAATTAGATGCTTGTCATGAGAATGTGGGCTGTGGTGTTGCGCTTCACGAATGCAGAGACTGCAGTAAATTAAATCTAGAAATGCCAAGTATCCAATTTCTTACTATTGCTATTATGGTCACCCACCCATGTCCATTTATCACTTTACCAGCTGATGGCTCATCGCATTATATTACACCAGTGTCTTCAAAGAATCCGTAAACAGCTCCAACTCACATACTTTTCAAAGTGAGATACACAAACATGCTCAAATACAGCCTCTAACAACAAATGATGTGAAATAAATACATATTGTAAGCTGTAAATATTGCAATGTCATGTTAACAATGGCAGTAATTGTTATCTGATCAATAAATCTTTTTTAAAAAGACATTATGCAGTATCTTGCAGTGGTCCTGACTGCTGATGGCTCAGGCTCGTGATAAGCTTGTTTATTTAACAAGTGAATCAATTTCACAGCTTAGTGGGGCGATACTTATTAGGCTTGGGTCGTATCAATTTAAGTAAGCAGTGATATTACACAAATTATCGTCCTTTTATTTTATTTAACAACCATGTCTTTTTTTGCCCTCCAAATTTAACAGCTGTTTTTCTACAATTATTCTAGTACATGGATAGTATACTATATTACTATGTTATAGAATAATAGAGCAGATTGCACTGATACACGTAGCATTTCAACAACATACTGAATACACAATGCCTGAACACCATTTGAAAAATTATAACATGCATTTCCAGTCTGGCAAAGAATGCTGCTATGAATCTAGTCCCTGTTTAATGAAAGGAATACATTCTGACAAACCCTATAAGTTGAAGGTCTCGTAAACCAAGGAGTTGAATACACTGACTGGCCAAAAACAGGTCATTTAACTAAGCAAATAGTTAAATAGTTTTTAAAAAGGAGCCTCCCATCGGATAATTACTGCATTGGTGATTATGTTTCAGTTATTTAACACTAAGTGATTTGTTAAACAACCATGTCGAAAGAATTACTGTCACTACCACTGCTTTTGCTCATTCAATTTCCAGCTGTCATCACTCTCACCATGCCACTCCCTCTGTCACGCACTCCTGTGTTCCTCATTTAGAACGGGAGAGTGTGGAAAGGTACAGCTGTGTACAGCTAACAATTCTTAAAAGGCCGACTGGAGTATGTAAAAAAGAACCTAAATACTCCAGATGAGCTTTATTTTACAAAGGAGAGGCTTTTGACTAGTCAGAAGTAGGATTTAAGTTTATTATATATACTTATTTTATTGACTTGAAATAGTTGTATAATGTTCTACAGTACATCTGTCTTGTTCAACGTCTGGCACAGTATAAACAATATTTAAACCAAAATTAACCTTATGGATCGGTAAGTGGATCGGCCCTGTCAGTCCAATATCTGCCGAGTGAATGACATCAATATTGGACCCAATACCAATATAGCATTTCACCTTGCTTCTCAGTTTGTTCTTTCAGAAGCACAAAATAGTTTCAGTTTGTGATGGCATTAGAAACTATGACATGATTGGGCTTTTTCTCCCCAGACAACACAACTGAACAGGCGCTGAGATATCTCCAGTAAAAGTGAACCCATATTGTTGGGTATTTTGCGAAAGGTTGACTGTGGTTTCTGCTTGGGGCTCCATGACCGTGTAAAAGCCTGAGCCTTGATGATTTTACCTGGCTCGTCCCCTCTCCTAATATGCATTTCTATGTTGGTATAACCCTCAGGCCTCTTATTTCTAATATGTACTGTTTCAAACCGCCCCTCCTATTTCAAGCTACCTTTCTATTTGTGTGCGTTACTTCTGACCTTACAACTGACTTGTGCCACGTATGCCTGTCAGAAGAACAGATAGTTCTGCTGATAATAACAACCAGTCTCCTGTTACATATGTGTGTGTATATATATATATGGAGGAGGAGACTGATTGGACCGGTTGTTACTATCAGCAGAACGATCTGTTCTTTTGACAGGAGACTGGTGTTTATATATATATATATAAAACGAACATAATGAAGTTTGACTGTTCTTCTCTCTGTACTGTTTGCTCACCTTTTCTATGCTGCTAGAGGGATCAAGACCATCTGAAGTTTTCCAGTTTAAAAATTTAGCCATTTCCATTTCCAAGCATGAAGCAATAACACCCATTAACAAGTTAGCCAAAAACATGAAGCTAAAAAACTATTTTGTGACAAGAGTTTTGTGAGCTTTGTGACATGCCACTTTATCCTGATCGAAGTAGTCAGCAGAAGATGGTACACTGGGGACATAAAGGGATGGACATTGTCAGCAACAATATTCAGGTAGGTTGGTAGGTTGTGCATATAAACAATGCTCAGTTGTTTCAACCCCAAAAAACACATTCTCTTTCAAAAAGGAAAAATCTAAGCTCTAAAACCTAAAACCTAAACAATAAATACAACTCTCAACAGTTTAATCCAAAATAGAACCCTAAAACGAACATGTATGTAGGTAGTACCCCTTCATAAGTCATTTTCAGCACTGCAAAATGCTGTTTGGAGCAGCAAAGATCTTGAATATTCCAGAGCGGATCCTTACAGAGAAATGGTTTTACATAGGATGATGCAAAAGTGCACATGACAATCTGCTGTTGGCTTGTAATGTGTGAGATTCCTTAATTGGTTTTGCATGAATCAATAACAGATGCAATATGTGCAAAGGGAGAAATGACTCAGTAAAACTGTAGACAGTGCATCAAGGCTTAACCACAAATAAATGATGAATGAGTATCCTAACGTATGAAATATGGGATTTAACATTATGATACATTATGAAGTCTTACTGCTGAGATGCCCATATATTTTAGACAGCAACAATCTTCCCTTTTCATTTATCCCTCTGTAACTGAAAGCATGACATTTAAGTGACATTTACTTTCAACTGCTAATGCTTAAGATAAACGCATGCCACATTAATTCTTTAATAGGGAGTCTGTGTCAAGATTTTCTCAAACATTTTGGAAATAGGCAAGGCAAATTTTTGCATTCCCACACTCAGTGAGATTGTTTTGCTCATCAGAACTCAGAAAGCAAGGCTTTCAAACACGAATACCTTTATTGTCTTTGTACAAGTACACTCACTGACAAAACAAAATGCACCCAGAAGTGTAAGAAGGACATGTAATGGGCACCATGCGGTGTTAATTTTGAATTGTTTTTAGTTTTAGTCTAGTAATTACAATAAGATTATAGACCACCAAATCTACAGTAGATTTACAGTCGTGCTTGAAAGTTTGTGAACCCTTTAAAATTTTCTATATTTCTGAATAAATATGACCTAAAACATCCGATTTTCAAACAAGTATTAAAAATAGAAAAGAGAACCCAGTTAAACAAATGTGACAAAAATATTATACTTGGTCATTTATTTATTGAGGAAAATGATCCAATATTACATATTAGTGAGTGGCAGAAGTATGTGAACCTCTAGGATTAGCAGTTAATTTGAAGGTGAAATTAGAGTCAGGTGTTTTCAATCAATGGGATGACAATCAGGTGTGAGTGGGCACCCTGTTTTATTTAGAGAACAGGGATCTATCAAAGTCTGCTCTTCACAACATGTCTGTGGAGGTGTGGATTAACAAAGGAGATTTCTGAGGACCTCAGAAAAAGAGTTGTTGATGCTCATCAGGCTGGAATAGGTAACAAAACCATCTCTAAAGAGTTTGAACTCCACCAATCCACAGTCAGACAGATTGTGTACAAATGGAGGAAATTCAAGACCATTGTTACCCTCCCCAGGAGTGGTCGACCAACAAAGATCACTCCAAGAGCAAGGTATGTAATAGCTGAAGAGGTCACAAAGGACCCCAGGGTAACTTCTAAGCAACTGAAGGAGTCAACCATCAGAGGAACACTGAACAACAATGTTGTGCATGGCAGAGTTGAAAGGAGAAAGCCACTGCTCTCCAAAAAGAACATTGCTGCTCATCTGCAGTTTGCTAAAGATCACGTGGACAAGCCAGAAGGCTATTGGAAGAAAGTTTTGTGGATGGATGAGACCAAAATAGAAATTTTTGGTTTTAAAAAAAGCGTTATGTTTGGAGAAAGGAAAACACTGCATTCCAGCATAAGGGCCACGACGGCTTGCCAATGAATTCTGAATTATATCAGAGAAATCTAAATGAAAATGTAAGGACATCTGTCCATGAACTGAATTTCAAGAGAAGGTGGGTCATGCAACAAGACAACGACCCTAAGTACACAAGTCCTTCTACCAAAGAATGGTTACAGAAGAATAAAGTTCATGTTTTGGAATGGCCAAGTCAAAGTCCTGACCTTAATCCAATCGAAATGTTGTGGAAGGACCTGAAGCGAGCAGCTAATGTGAGGAAACCCACCAACATCCCCCAAGCCGGTGTGCAGGACTGATCAACAGTTACAGGAAACGTTTAGTTGCAGTTATTGCTGCACAGGGGGGTCACACCAGATACTGAAAGCAAAGGTTCACATACTTTTGCCACTCACTAATACTGGATCATTTTCCTCAATAAATAAATGACCAAGTATAATATTTGTGTCTCATTTGTTCAACTGTGTTCTCTTTATCTACTTTTAGGACTTGTGTAAAAATCTGATGATGTTTTAGGTCATATTTATGCAGAAATATAGAAAATTCTTAAATGTTCCCAAACTTTCAAGCACCACTGTAGTTGACTAAAATATAAAATGTAAAGGATGCAATACATAAATGCTTTTTTAACATTTCCCTTTTACAATGAAACAACTACATGCATGCACTGACAATAAAAGTACATTAAAGTGGTTATTACTCAAAATGTCCACTATAGATTTGCTTCACCCTCGGTGTGGACATTCAGCAGATATTCTAGAACAGAATCAAGTTGGAATGAATGATATATTATAAGATCTAATTAAGATATAAGCTCAGGTCTACATGCACGCATTATAATAACATTATACAGTAAAGTGGTCACCAAAACGTATAATTTCCATCAAAGATCTGCTTAAAACTCGGTGTGGACACTATTGATATTGTAGAATAGAATCAAGTTAGAATAAATTATATGTTATGAACTTTATTAAACATATAAGATCAGAAGATCGGATATATGTGCATGCTCTATATGCATTTATTCAGAATTACAGTATAAAACGGAGTTATGTTACCCGAATACTCCTTAAAGATAGTCTGAACACCTTTTAGACAAAGATAAAATATATCGACATCGCGAACTGAAAACACATTTTAATCCCTACTTTATTTACATTTAGGTGCTGATAGCTTGACCGCAGTTTCAGGACGACATGCCTGCAGATGTCGTTTAAACTTTTTTACCGGAGATGGCGCCCCACAGGGTTTACAAAGAGTCTTGTTTTCCTTGATATTAAATGAGAAGTGTGCCCAAATATCAACTCTCCTCTTTCTCCCAGGTGTTGACATTGTCGAGCCAGTACAGTCTTCCTGGGGTCAGATCAAACGTCTGCGTCTTACCACATTACTGATTGGATCACTACCCAACTCATCCCGCCTTTCCACACTCAAGTGATCAATTAATTTCATCCTGGTTTTTGTCGTTTGTCATTAATTTTAGTTTAGTCAAAATCATAGGTCAACAAAATTAACACTGGCATCATGACAACAAATTTCCTTCTGCTAAGCACCTGTAAATAGTCCGGTCAGAGACAGGGGTGTGTAGTGAAGTTTACACCTGTGTCTGAATGGTAGACAATGAAGCTGAGGGAGCTACTCATGCTTATCGACAAATCAAACGATCCTCTCTACTGGTGGTCTGTCTGGGTCGTCTGGAGCCCGTTCGCCCTGTGTGCATGCCCTCACAGAACCTATGCTCCCAATACCTCTTAACAGGTAGATCAGAATGGCCTAGAAGATGGGCAATTTGTCAAAACGACCATCCCGATTCACTCAGTCCAATGATGCTCTCCTTCTCAAAGTCTGTCAACTGGGCAAAAATGCCTTAGAGTGCATAATAGAGGCATGTCTAGCAAATCAACTATCTCTCACCAAGAGGTACACTACCCAAAAGTAGCCTCTTATATAGGGCAGTAAGAGAAGCATTTTTACACCTTCATGTGGCAAGACCCAGTGTAAGACCCAAAGTAACTTACACAAAAAAGTCTCTAAACACATCAACCAAGTTATTTCAAAAAATTTTAAAACACACAAATAATAATAATAAGAAGAAATCAGTAAATAAAAAACAGCATAATCACCCACACAGGTTGTAAAACAACCAAAGTGGCTTCTTAAGTACAGTAATAAAAACACCACATTTCATTGTTTGATGTACAGCATTACATTTTTATATAAAAGTAAATAGCCTAAATCCTTTGAGAAATAAATGTGGCACAATAAAATGTAGTGTTTCCATTATTTGGTCAGATACCTGTAGGTCTACACCTTTACCTATATTTTCCCATTTGGTGGGGTAGACAGCTCACCTATTGGTTTTTTAGACAATGTTCACAACACTTTTCATGAGCAGAGACTTAAAGACGGTTATTAAAGACAGTTAGTTTTACTGGATCATCAAGACAAGAAAAATACTCACTTAAGACAGCTATCCTGACCACCTTACACCAAACGATCGAGATGACGAGTGCAACCCAACTCTAGCAAGACTCTCATGATTTTCTTCTGACATTGGAAATTTGTCTGAGACTGTGAAATATCTAGTTACCTAGCATAGATATCTAGTTGGAGTCTTGCAAACAGCGACCATATAAGATTTACATTTATATCTATTAGCAGACGCCCTTACCCAGGACGACTTACAACTGATAAAGTATTACAATCCAAGCAATTGTAGGTTAAGGGCCTTGCTCAAGGACCCAACAGTGGTAGCTCAGCAGATGTGGGATTTGAAGCCTGGACCTTCTGATCCATAGTCCAGTATCTTAACCACTAGGCTTTCATAGACCAGAGCCCTGGTCTTTGTAAAATCATAGGCTGTAACTAAAAACTCTGAGGCTTGTCTTTAGATGTGAGAGGGTGTCAGACTTTAGTCTATTAAAAGCCTTTTCAAAGTCTTTTCAAAGTGTAGCGCATGGTTAGCATGAAATCTTTTTGAGACAGAACGCTGTATCGCATAGCGACTGAATACGGACTCAAATCCTTGCCAATAACAGTTGTGATAGAGTTGGTTAATTCGCTTCGCTCTTTCTGAGCTGGGTGGAAGCTTATGGGTTATACAGCTCTGCGTTCGTTCATCATCATCTACATTTACATTTACTTCATTTAGTAGATGTCCTTATCCAGAGCGACTTACAATTGATACAATCCTACAATCCAAGCAATTGTGGGTTAAGGGTCTTGCTCAATGACCCAACAGTGGCAGCTTGGCAGAGGTGGGATTCGAACCCTGGACCTTCTGGTCCATAGTCCAGTACCTTAAATGCTAGGCTACCACAGTCCCACAACATCATCAGTTGACAAATCGTCCATGTCTGCATCACCATGCATCTCAGGCTACGTTCACAACTCAAATCAAGTCAAATTTATTTATACAGCGCTTTTTACAACACAGCATCGTCTCAAAGCAGCTTTGCAAATATAGTGGCTCAAAGCCTGATGCGACAGTGGCCAGGAAAAACTCCCCAAACGTTACAGGGAAGACACTTTGGCAGGACCAAGACTCAAATAGGGACCCTTGGATAACCTGGATCTTAAATATAAGAATTAAAGAATATATGTAAAGAAAATACACTACGTAAAATTAGAATAGAATAATATATAGGCTAAGATGAAATAAAGCAAAAACTAGAGAATAAAAAAGCCATAGTACATAGAGTAAGGAATGAGTGAGTAGGGACAATTAGTCCACTTTAGGTTCGAAGTAGGAATCCAATCTATTTTTTGGTTTTACCGATGGTTTACCAATGTTCGAATTTGGGTGCAAAATATTTTTGAACGAACCACTTGATGTCCGAATTGGTGAAATTAATGAAGGTTCCACTGTTTGATTGTTATTCTTCCGAAATAAAAGAGAATGTTAACAGTCGGTTATTTAATATGTGGTGAACCTACAAAACAAACGTCCCCCAGTAACCTTACCAAGCTCATACCCTGTCTAAAAGGTACTTTCGGAATCTATAAGTGGAAAACCGACACACGTTCACACAGCAGGCAAAGTGGCCCAAATCTGATCTTATCACCTTATCTGATTTGTTAATAGGCTGTTCAAACTACCGTATTTTTCGGACCATAAGGCGCACTTAAAATCCTTTAACTTTCTCAAAAATCGACAGTGCGCCTTTAAATGCGGTGCGTCTAATGTATGAATTAATTCTGGTTGTGCTTTCTGACCTAGAACCGATTGTAGATGGTACACGGCGCTCATAAATCTGTCAAAATGTTTTAGCACGGCCTTGGTAAGTTACGAAGCCTTAAGGCCACCGTAGTGCGCAGCATCGCGGAGTAATACGGTATGTGCTTCAGCATTAGGGTACGTGCATTCATTCATTCATTTTCGAAGCGGATTTCAAACTCAACGCTATCGGTCACGCAGTACAACACGGACATAGAGCAGCTGGGAGAGAATTCAACATTAACGAATCAATGGTACGGAAGTGGAGGAAGCAAGAAGACGCCCTGCGCCAGGTAAAGACCAAACTGAGTTTCTGACAGAACTTAAGAGTTTTGTTTCATTTCATGCGTCTTATAACCCGGTGCGCTTTATTATGAAAATATACCCGTTAGCAGCCGATCGTTGAAATCGCGTCTTACAATCCGGTGCGCTTTATGGTCCAAAAAATACGGTACCTTTTTAAAGTGACCTACATCAAACATCTGTCCGAACGCTTCACTCTGAAACTGTCACACATGCTCAAAAGAGCACTGCTTCGCATGACCTGCTCATCCAGAGGTACACAGGAACAGCACTATGTTAAAATAGCACCCTATTCTGCCATGGCCACTTCTTTGGCTTGTGTCCTCAGTGTCTTTAAACTCCGCTGTTGTGGCCACATTCGGCTGTTTATTTAGGTATTTCCTCAAACATGGAGCAATTAGAATTATTGTTATATAATTCTAATTCTTCTAATTTTGTTTACACAGAGACATCAAAGGAAATGTGCAATTTTTCGGTCAATTTTTTTGCAGGTTCAAATCCCACCTCTGCCAAGCTGCCACTGTTGGGTCCTTGAGCAAGGCCCTTAATCCACAATTGCTTGGACTGTAAGACTGTACCAATTGTAAGTCGCTCTGGATAAGGGCGTCTGCTAAATGCTGTAAATGTAAATGTATAATGACAATACAGATATTCTGATTCTGATTCTGATCACCCCAAGTATTTATGAGGTCTATTATCTATCCCACCACTGAAAACCGTCCTCACCGCTGTCATTTTCACTTCTCCTCAGAGAGCATTTATGGCAAATGATGAGTTGGAATGACTCGCATGTAAAAGTCGCAGGAATTTCGATCTCAGTGTTCTCACTCAGGTCACATGGCCAAATACCAGATATGTACCCGATCTAGGACCACCTATGAAAGTGGCTCAGGTCGAATTTGAAAAGATCAGATTTTGCTTGTCCACACAGGTCTGGTAATATCAGACATGGGTCACCTTAAGGCAAGAAGAAAATCAGATTTGGGCCACTTCAGCATGGTAATGTGAACGTAGCCTAAGAATCGATCCCCCCCCTCACCCTTACAATATAGCAATAGGTCAGGTCAGCAGCAATGCCATGAGACATACATACTATACTAGTCAAACAGGGATAAATGATCCAGCTCTGATCTGTGGCTCAATTTTCTAAACTGTGTGTTGATGGATGACTTATGTGCTGAGAGTCCAGAATACTGAAGATGGATCTGAGACTCGCAAAAATTGGTCTTTTTACAAGATCTCGGACTTTGTCCATCTATTATCCATTCCAAAATCACAGGACATTTTAACGATGTTCTAATTCTCCTTTCATATTTTCAGTATGACACCACTATCAAATCTCTGAATATTATCTATAACTGATACAGATTTAACGCTGCCATCCTATATTTACATGTAAGACGAGTGATGTTAACTGTACACATAGTCGCAGCCTTCACTGTCGGTCAGCATTTTGTCTCAGTTAATCGAAAATCAGTATTTCAGTGCAACCATTACATGTTTAGAGAACAAGAGAAGAAAAGAATCTTTTTTCCTCATGTCTCGGAGTGAACAGGGCTGGGTTTCTAACTCATGTAAATGTAAATAGCATAAGATAAAACTTTGAACATGAAGGCTCTCTTGAGGCAGGAACAACACATCATCTGTCCTGTGAAGGGCTTTCTGCGCAGTACTGTCTCTATGGGCTCAGCTTGGTTTCTCATCTTTTTGACAGTACCTGAAATACTGCAGTACGCTAATTAAAAAGGCATGACAAGCCCCTGAGTGTCAAAATCCAGAAAAACAAGTCTATTTGCGATTACTGTACAACAGCTTCACACTCCAGAGGCTCACTGAGATAATATACCACCCTGTGCTTCATCTCCCTTCTCTCTCATGCATGTACAGAGATGTTTACAAATCACACTGCCTTGTGTTAAAGCAAAGCTTTGGAACAACTGTGGCCGAACAGACTACAGCCCCAAACTGGATTAAGCAGGTATGGAAAGTGAGTGGTTTGTATTCCACTTGTTTTTGTGGTGTCATCTTGTGAGATGGGGGGTGTGGGATGTTACACACAGGCTGTACAGTCCAAACCTGGTATCTGAACTCCAATTTCATCCTACAGTGCTACCCTGGTTCTCATGGTAAATCGTTCCAGGAGGACCGAACTGAAAACTATGAGTATTGAGTACATTTTCCCCAAAAGGAATCATTTAAAATTGAATGAATCCGTTCCAGACCCCCAGAAAGTCCACAAGTCATTATACGCATTAAATGGAGTTGTATTGTACAGTTGCTCCTTGATTTACAAAATAGGATGCATTCCGACAAATCCATCATAAGTTAAATCTATCATGAACCGAGGAGTTTAACGAGTGTTTGGTAGAGTGGGCTATACTGTATCTCAGTGAAGCCTATGATAAGTAATTATAAGTAAGTTAATGTCTAAAACACTGACATTAGCCTACAGTTGGCCAAAATAATTAACACAAAGCTTATTTTATATCAAAGTGCTAAAAAATCTCATGTAATTTAGTGAGTAATGGATTGAAAGTGAAAAATAAAAGCAAAACACTTACTCTATTGGTGAACTCGGGGCACTAGCATAGCTGCTAATGCTAACTGCAGCCTGTGTTCTGGAGCATTCACAGGCTTCCTTTACTTTCTGATGGCTCTTATAAACTAACCTTTTTAAGACCTACTGAAACTTATTTGCACTAAGAATACAATATTGTAGATGTAAAAATAAAGAACAACACGATAAACAGCGGAGATCTTCACTGAGCAAGGGCTATTCTGTGAATCACTGAGTACTGAATCGTGAATCGTGAATCATGAATCGAGTTTCGGCTGAAACAAGTCACATGGCTCAGCTCATACAAGTTTAAGCAAGTGGGCAGAGTACCGAGCAAACTACGAGAGCTGAGACAAAATTTTCTACTCAAAATGCATTGAGAACCAAGGTACCACTCTGTAAGGTATGACATATTCTAATCCCACTTCACACTGTCCAAATCATTAACCCATTAATGAAGCTGAACATAAAAGCTGGGAAATCAAGCTGTGGTCCATGTGACTGTGTATCAGTGTAACTTAACTGACATTGATGGTGTCTCTGATGGCATTTTGCCTCAACCTACATGTTCCACTTCATTCCTATCAGTAAGAAGATAAACACTTTTGGTTTATACAGTATTAATAAGATGACATCTCCGGTGGCTTGGTGGTAAGAGCTAGCTACTGGAAACAACAGTTCCTGAGGGACTGGGTTTGAATCCTGAATTGGAATTGTAATGTGAAGATTGTGTGGTGCATTTACAGATCCCTGCAATGGACATTCAGGGTGTACCTCTGTTCCCAGTGAATTCTGGGATATGCTCCAGATGCTCCCCTGTGACCCTGACCAGCTCAGTAATACAGAATGCTTTGCTTTGCTTTTAATTATATGTTAGTGAAGAACCTCACTGTGAGTCAGCAGAGGACATTTAACTATTTTTATTTACACTCCTGCAGCAAGAAGCATTTACTAGGAAGTCACACATACACAGAGCAAGCCCAATAGTCTAGTGCACCACTATATTAAACTGATATCACTAAAAGCATGAAGAGCTTTGAATATGCCAGAAAAGGGCAGGGATTTTCCCAGTAGAAATATTAGATATAGGCTGAGAATGTTCATTAAACAAGCCATTTCCAGAAGGGAGACACATTCAGATAGACTGAATGATAGACTGTATTTAAATTAAGCCAAATATTTAACAATTTAGAAGATGTAACCTCCTAGGAAATACAAAAAGCATGTGCAAATACTGCAGGAGAAATAAGTTTTAACTAATAAGATAAAGAAATCCTCATCTCATTTAACACAAATACAGTGGAACCTCTTCACTTCGAACAATTCAGACATCGAACGGGCACCATAAATAAAATACTCAATGGTCCGATCTTCCAAAGATGATGCACATAATCCAGCCCAGTGATGAATCCAGTGATGATAATGCACCAGTATGGTATGCCAATTGTCATAAAACCCAAAGGTGTAACAATGATGCAAGCCTTCAGCTTGCATCCATCTTGTTTAGCTCCCCCTGCTTTCTCTTTCCAACCCAGCAGGTGGGGCTGTAGCCACCTGCTGGTCTGTGCTCTATATATACCCCGCTTCCTGTGCACTTCCTTGTCTGGCTTCTTCCTTCGCTCCTCCATCCTGGTTTGTCCTCTTAGCTGTCTCGTTGTGTCTTAGTCTCTGTTCCTCTGTGTTCTTAGTATTTAATAGTTGTCTTAGCTTTAAGTTGTGTTTGTGTTCAGCATTGTTTCTGTGTGTTAGCATTAGCCTTGTTAGCTTTGTTTGTCACATGTTAGCTTATTGTCCTGTTAGCTTGTTAGCCTGTCCTATGTGTTATTGCATGTTGATCGTCCCCTTTCTTAGTTTAGGTTTGTTTGTATATTATATCCTCACCACTTGCACTTACGTCCGCCTCCCGTGTCCTCCCTTGCCCAAAGCGTGACAGTGACAGTAAGCCAGACCGTTTAAAGGACGTAGCAAGTGTGTCCCCAGTCCTCCGGAGCATGTGGTCTGACTCATCAGATGATGAGTATCCAGAGGACTACTTAAAGTGTGAGTACCAGCCCTCTTTAACTCAGCTCAGCCGGGACTCTGAGATGGCTATTTCCTGTCTGGCTGTAATCCACCGAGGCAGCCAGGAGGCGCCACCGAAGATGGAGGACCATGCCCGCTGACTCAGTGCCTGAGCCCATGCCCGCTACCTCAACGCTAATGCCTGCGCTCGCTCGTCAACTGACGTCCGCTGGCTCGACCCTCGAGCCTACACCCGCTAGCACCATGCCTGCGTCTACATGCACTGCCCACCAGCCTCGGTCACAGCTAGCTTGCCACGTGCTGGATCCCCCTCTCACCAGCTGTTCGAGAATTCCCCGGGTCAAGCAGGATTCAGCACTCTCCAGCCCCACCTGCATGCCTGCAACCCCATGTTCGCCCCTGACCCCTACTCACCTGGCCATAGAGCGAGCCAGTGAGATTCTGCAGGGGGTTTTGGAATTTGTGCACTCCGCCAGAGAGGCAATGGGGTTTGCGGTATGTATCATGCCTGTGCCACGGGGGGTTCCTGCAGCCACAAGGACTTTCTGGCCCAGGACTTATGGGCATAAGAGGCCCTTTAGAACTCTGTACGAGAGTCCAAACCTATGGACCAGAACTGTGCCTGTGTGGCCTGTAAGGCCTGTTTCCATCCCCGTGTTGTCCCCCGTAATCCTGAGTCTCCTGTCTGTACCTCCTCTGTTCTGGCCCCCTGCTTTGTTCTCGTCCGTGTTTTGCTCTGCTCCCTTGGGTTAGTCTGGGTCTGTCCTGTTTCCTAGCTTTATTTTTTTTTCCTGTCCTTTGCACTTTCGGAGACGCGCCTTTAGAGGGGGGTTATGTAACGATGATGCAAGCCTTCAGCTTGCATCCATCTTGTTTAGCTCCCCCTGCTTTCTCTTTCCAACCCAGCAGGTGGGGCTGTAGCCACCTGCTGGTCTGTGCTCTATATATACCCCGCTTCCTGTGCACTTCCTTGTCTGGCTTCTTCCTTCGCTCCTCCATCCTGGTTTCTCCTCTTAGCTGTCTCTTTGTGTCTTAGTCTCTGTTCCTCTGTGTTCTTAGTATTTAATAGTTGTCTTAGCTTTAAGTTGTGTTTGTGTTCAGCATTGTTTCTGTGTATTAGCATTAGCCTTGTTAGCTTTGTTTGTCACATGTTAGCTTATTGTCTTGTTAGCTTGTTAGCCTGTCCTTTGTGTTATTGCATGTTGATTGTCCCCTTTCTTAGTTTAGGTTTGTTTGTATATATCACTATGTTCACTATAAATAAATCCTCACCACTTGCACCTACGTCCGCCTCCTGTGTCCTCCCTTGCCCAAAGCGTGACAAAAGGCATATTGTGTGTGTGTGTGTGTGTATATATATGTATGTATATATATATATATATATATATATGTATGTATGTATGTATATATGTATATATGTATATATATATATATATATATATATATATATATATATATATATATATATATATATATATATATATATATATATATATATATATATATATTATTGTGTCATATTATATTATTGTGTCATATTATATTATTATGTATATGTATGTTATATCAGTCTATGGGTGCAATTTCAGACACCCCCTCAGTCTCTGTCCTGCTGTCCCAGTGATAAGACATTCCGAAACTGTGTTCGCCTCAGTGGCTATAAAGTTTCACTTTATTTTCACTCATTCCATGTCTTTATATTTCACTTACTTCATGCATTTATTGATTATTATTACTGTATTACATTGCTTTGCTTTTAGTCATTACATGCAAATATAGGCATAAAAAAACAATAATTTGGAAAACAGGAACGGATTATTCCTATTTACATTACTTCTCATGTTGAAATTTGATTCTGAAGTTCAAATGGCCTTCTGGGACCAGTTAAGTTCGAATTCCAAGGTTCCACTGTACATAAATGGATCAGCGATACTGCTGAAACCATGACTGAAACGCTACCATCTACACAACACCGTGGTTCTTCGATTACTGATGGTTTTATACTCCTTTTGCACTTTTTGCACCTCACAGTCATCAAATCCACCGATGAACTGTTCAAATACATGACAATGTACAGAATAAGTGCACATTACCGGTCACACACACTGTAGAACACACGCATGAATAAACATACCTCGCTTGCTGCACACAACCAAGAGAGAATGAGTCCAGTTGAAGAAACACTCATTTCCAGAACAGGTAATGCAGGATCTTTTAAACTATTTAAACCTTTAAGCAAAGTCCAAACTTTTGGCAGGGAGTTTTGTATGTAGTTAATGCCTAATAAATCAATAACAAAACAGCAAAGTACGACATCAATCATATTAATGGCAGGTAAAATACACATGCTAAACATTATTTAATTTGACCAGCTGATTATGGCTGCAACGTCAGGAGTTAAAAGACATTTTCTATATCCTATTATAATTTGTTATGATTGTTAAGACCTCGGTCATTAATGCGAACTGATGTCGACTGATGCGAATGATGGTTAAATGGTGCTTTCATGTACTTCCAGAAAACTGAAAAACAAAGTAATGCTTTATACCTGACGCCATTAAACCTTCCCTTTCTGGTTTTTAAATATACTGGTGGTACCTGGGTTTATGTATTTCTTTTTTATTCATTTCTGATGAAAGAATGCATACCTCTCAAAACCCTTTTCAAATATAGTGCCGTGACTCTTTAAAAGCTCTCATTTGTAGAGTCTGGAATGTGTCAGGCTGACCTTTATTTGCATCCTAGAAGACCTACTGCGAGTAGCAGGGGTCAAAAAAAGTCTCTATTTTTCAAATATGAGGCAAAACCATGGCAATGTACATCCAGGTGTGACTAAAATGATCAAAAATCCACTGAGCTGGGTGAAAAACAGTAGGTAATTCTGCCTGTAATTCTCCGAGGGAGAAAGGAGAAAAACACAGACACGGCTGATCTGCACAGAAATAAAATCACAGGATAATAAAGGAAATTACACCAGGACCGCATGTAAATTTAATTCCATCCGGATCCAGCCATAATCTGACTTTGGGCTCCTGGGATGCAAGTCTGTAATAATGTGGCCATCAATTTAAACGTATACAGATCTCATTATGCTACATAAATTCAATCAAGTGATACTAAATTAGATTGAATATCTACAAATTGCTTTTTACTCAAGGGACTGTTCAGCCTTTATTATCATAATTCTGAATGAATCAATTCTGAGTATCCTCAGAATGAGCTGAATTCTCAGGAAACAACCTGCTGAGGATATGCTGTCCCTTCTCATCGTATACAGACTGTGTGATTGTGGAGATGATGATGCAGAATTGCTCCTGGCATGCTTGTGTCAAAATCTCGACAGTTCGGTAGACCTCTGCCCTGGGCTGCGGCCTAAGGACAGAAGGTGGCCTTGAATAGCAATCAATTACTGCACGAGGACTAGAGGAAGCCGGACGATAGCATACTTGCAGTATAGGGAGTGCGCTAACCTTGACTTGTTCCTGATGCAAGCATTTCGGGCCACATTATGCAAAGACGGAGCTTCTCCATCAGTCTTTATAGAAACAGAAAAGCAATGATGTGTTACACCATGTCAGCACAACACCTTCAATGTCACGGATATATGAAGCTTTGGTGGATTATTAGGTTTTAGTGGAATATTAGGTAATATTTGATTTTAAAAAAAGACAAACAGCACAATTTGCTATGGTAGTCCCGTGAACCAGGATGGAGAGTTTAAATCACAAATAACTAGCTCTATTCAATTGTTTTATCTTCCACGGTGGAGAAATGTGTGTCAGGGTGGTTTGTGTAAATAACACATGCCATTTGCTTTATTAGCAGACAGCTGCTACACTGGCCTTGGACTAGTTAGACTGAAAGACCCCCACCCACTGTTGTGTGGGTTTCCAAATCCCTCCACTGCAGCAGGCTTAATTCAAAACAGAACTGCGTTGTTCTTCATGAATCCTTTTCAAATCCTCTGTCCACACATACACAAAAATAAAGAGAACACCCACATTCGCAAGACAAAGTCAGACGGTCTTCTCAAGATGTGAAGCAGTGCATCCCTCAATGATGCAAACACTGCTGTTCATGAATAACGCTCATAAGGATCGGTATAATGTTTAATAATCAGCACTTGATCATAGTTAGCTTCATTAGCTTTGGATTATATAAGAACTGAATGCTACTAATGGGTGGGCAACTTGAGTGGATCAAATCAGACAATATGAACTCTCATTAGGGTTGCCAGGTGCGCAGTTTCTACTGGACAGTTCAGATTTCAGCTTTGTTATCCAAGTGCGGCCTGAGATGTTTGCTCTAATATAGCTCTGAAACTCCAAAGACTTTACATCACGCTTTGTCAATTTGCTTATCTCCCTCTCTCTCCCTCTCTCTCTCTCTGTCTCTAAACTCCATTCAATTCACCAGCCTAAACAAGTAATATGAGCATTATGACTCACTCTAGTGAGCTGATTCTTTTTAATTGGCCATTAAACAGACTCAAGCTTTGGCTTATTGGTATTCCAGTCAGGGCTGCTTCATTATTTATAGGCAGCGTTCATAGACCGCTCACTTTAGTAATTAGGTGTAAGCAGTAAGTTCAAATAATATGAACTTCTTGATTCATTTGAGAGGTAACACCTCAGACTAATGTATTGTTTATTTACGGCCACGGTATATATTACAGTTAATTCTGTATAATTCGAATCCACAGAAGATGGTAAGTAAAGTTAGACTTTCACAATAGTTACCTCTAACGAGGTTACTCATCACGCTAATGATCTTTGTAAAACTACAAGTCATTAAAAGTTTTTGCTATTTGTTCGTGCTTTTGTGCTGTAATAGCACATGTATGAAATACAACTTGTGCGCAGTAATAAAACACTGAAACGCAAACGGCTTAACTGTTTTATCATCTTGAGTATCAGTATCGACTCCATACACTCGCTGATTACTTTATCATGTACACCTCCTTGTTTCTACACTCATTGTCCATCAGTTCCACTTACCATATAGATTAGGGCTGTGGTAAAAATTCGCTACAGCAATATATCGCGAGATTTATTTTTGTGATATACTACATCCATTTTCCGCCAAAATATTTTTTGGAAGGACATCAAAAACACATTTTAAATGGGGTGTAAATTACAATCTATTATTATCTAATATTATAATTATAGTTTGCTGAATTATCAGTGTGATGTGATGTATTAAGACGTCTCAGATGGTACACTGCAACTTGTATTTCAGCTGTTTTATATTTTCAGTGAACTATGTGGAAAATTGTAATATGCATCGTATTGCAGTGTATGGTGATGTAATCGTATCATGACCCATTTATCATGATGTATGTCATATCATGAAGTCTGTTCCAACACCCACCCCTAATGTATATGCACTTTGTAGTTCTACAATTGCAGACTGTTTTTCTACTTTTTTTCTACATGTTTTGCTGGTATGACTGGATCAGACACGGCAATGTTGCTGTAGATTTTAAACACCGTGTGCACTCTATTAGACACGTCTACCTTATTGCTCCACTTTATAGATGTAAAGTCAGAGACAGTAACTCATCTGTTGTTGCACAGATTGTGTTAGTCATCCTCTAATCTTTCAGCAGTGCTTACAGGATGCTGATGGCTGGACCTTTTTGGTTGGTGAACTATTCCAGTCTAGCAGTGACACTGAGAGACACTACTGTGTCTGATCCACTCATACCAGCACAACATTAACACAGGACCACCAACAACGTGGGTTTTATAGACAATTGGACAACCTTTGAGGGTAAGCCTGGCCTTTTAGGATGGGACGGTGTTCATCCCACTCGGGAGGGTGCTGCTCATATCTCCTGCAACATTGCCCATAGTCTTATGGCCCAATTGGTTAGGGGCTGACTATCCAGAGCAGGGGTCAGGCAGCAGACAGACCGGCTTAACCAACTATCTGCTGGTAGCCATGCACCGTCACCCAGAACCCACATTATCGAAACTGTGTCTGTTACCTGCATCTGTCCTAAATGTAAATGCTCTCAAAAAGTCTGTTTTAATAACCTCATTAGTATAAACACAGATAGCTCCCATAGAAATAACAACCTTAGACTAAAGCTAGGATTACTTAACATTAGATCACCTACAAAAAAAGGAGTGATTATAAATGAAATGATCACTGATGAACACTTACACGCTCTCTGTCTCACTGAAACTTGGAATAAACCGGATGAATATTTAGCCTTAAATGAAGCCTCACCTCCTGGATACAGTCATGCTCATCGCCCTCATCCTAATGGTCGGGGAAGGGGGGGGGCGTAGCCACAATTTTTGACAAAGAGCTAAGTGTTACAACTAAATCCCATTACAAGGCTAATTCGTTTGAAATACTGATTCTTAATGTGACTGATCCATCATTATGGAAGTCAAAACCACTCTCTTTCCAGCTTATCACTATTTACCGCCCTCCTGGTCCCTACTCAGAATTTCTTCAGGAATTTGCTAACTTTCTTTCCTGCTTACTACTGTCAACAGATAAGGCTTTAATTGTAGGTGATTTCAATATTCACTTTGACAATGAGCAGGATCCACTTAAAATTGCTTTCGAGTCCTTAGAATCTTAGAATCCATGGGTATCACTCAGAATGTGATGGGTCCAACCCACCGTAATCATACTTTAGATCTAATATTAACATTTGGTATCAATATAGATAACCTTGATGTTTTCCTGCAAAGTGATTTGATTTCAGATCACTATCTCTTAGTATTTGAGCTATCTCTAATAAATAAAATCCTTCTGCCTCGTTATCACACCAAGCGCACTATCACATCTGCTACTCCAGCTGCGTTTATTAAAAACCTACCAGACTTAAAATTTAATACACCTACGGAGCCCGTTCATCTTGAGTGTGTAAATGACCAATTAGAATGTGTGTTTTGCTCAACCCTGGATACGTTTGCTCCTGTTAGAGTCAAACGCATTAGGGAAAAAGGCTCGCACCATGGTATAATGACAACACCCGTACATTAAAACAAAGGACATGAGCCTAGAGTGCCTAGAGCGCAAGTGGCGACATAGTAAAATTGGAGGTATTTAAGATTGCTTGGAGGGACAGCATGGCAGAGTAGAAGAATGTCCTCACTAAAGCTAAAGCTGCATATTTCTCCTTAATCATAGAGAAAAATAAGAATAATCCAAGATTTCTCTTTAATACAGTCTCCAAATTAACAGAAAACCCACAGAAGGTGATTCTCAAGTTCTGTGTAATTTTAACAGTAATGATTTCATGACTTTCTTTAATGATAAGATAAAACTCTATGCTCATCACCTCACCAAATTATTCAGCAACCTTCCAGATGCAGCACTAGTGAAGACATCTGTTTAATGAGCTGTAAATCAAGATTAGAATCTTTTACCCCAATTACTAATACTGAACTATCCGCACTGATCAGCCCGTCTAAGTCATCAACATGTTTATTAGATCCAATTCCTACACATTTCCTTAAAGAAGTAATACCTAGTATTATAGAGCCACTGTTAATTATTTTAAATTCATCCCTCACCTTTGGTTATGTGTCCAAATTCTTTAAGTGTGCCGTTATCAAACCACTGATTAAAAAAGTCAATCTTCAAGCTGGTGTGATATCTAATTATAGACCAATTTCAAATCTACCGTTTCTGTCCAAAATCTTAGAAAAAGCCGTCTATCAGCAGCTCTGCAGTTACCTCCAAAGGAATGGTATTTATGAAACATTTCAGTCTGGCATCAGGCCCCCCATCATAGTACTGAAACAGCATTAATTAGGGTACTAAATGATTTGTTATTGTCCTCAGATAAGGGGTGTGTTTCTTTTCTTGTTCTGTTAGACTTAAGTGCAGCAGTTGACACTATAGATTAAGTTTTACTAAACAGACTAGAAAATACTGTAGGTATTAAGGGATTGGCACTTGCTTGGTTTAAATCCTACTTAACCGACCGGTACCAGTTTGTTCATGTAAATAATCTAAGGTCTAAGCTCTCAAAAGTGAAGTATGGCGTGCCTCAGGGGTCAGTGC
Organism: Ancistrus triradiatus; assembly: GCA_025084515.1. Lineage (NCBI taxonomy): Eukaryota > Metazoa > Chordata > Actinopteri > Siluriformes > Loricariidae > Ancistrus > Ancistrus triradiatus. The sequence goes on along the minus strand of JAJAGP010000063.1, from coordinate 570,577 downwards.
TTGGCCCACTTTTATTCTCTCTGTACATGTTGCCACTAGGCTCAGTTATTCGTAAACATGGCATTAGTTTCCACTGCTATGCAGATGATACACAGCTGTACATATCGGCCAAACCAAATGACAGCCTTACAATCAACAAAACTGAGGACTGTGTAAAGAAGATCCCTGGGCCACACCAGAAGGCACTACCTCCCTCCTCCGGTTGGCTGGGGACGAAGTGCCGCCAAGGACTTTCCTGCTTAGACTCAGGATCCTGGAGTGACTCTGCGTATCGGACTACATAATGTCGATGTGCATATTTCACATTTTATTTGAACTATGACTCCATGACTTTAGTTTCAATCTTTGATTTATCATCTACGCTGCCCAAGCAGGTTGGGTCCCTTTTTGTGTCTTGGCCCTCCCAAGGTTTCTTCCTCATAACACTTAGGGAGTTTTTTCTTTCCACTGCCACCCTAGGCTTGCTCATTTTGGGATTGGACGTAGATATTAGGAGATAATCTAAAATTGTAAAAAGGCTTTGAGACATCTCCATTGCAAAAAGTGCTATAGAAATAAATTTGACTTGACCTGACATCAGTGTCACTGCAGTGCTGAGAATGATCCACCAACCAAATTGTGCCTGATCTGTAGTGGTCCAGTGGGAATCCTGACCATTAGAGAACAGAGTAAAGGGGACTAGAAGTATGTAGAAAAACAGATGGAATATTGTCTGTAATTATAGATCTATAAAGAGCATCTATATGGCAAGAGGACCTGGACAATGAGTGTAGAAACAATTAGGTGTACCTAATACAGTGTTGGTGAGTGTATACAAAAGCATGCATAAATGCACCCAAGATGCCTTTATAACCAATTTAAATTCGATCGCTGAAACGCATCACAGCCACATATCAAGTAAGTGTAAATGCATTTGTCTGTCTCTGGCAGCTTCCTCTTAGTTTATGGTAATTAAGTGTGTAAAAGCATGATCTTTGATGCAGCAACCATCTCTTGCATATACAAGCCGAAAACAAGACAGGAAGCAGGTGGTCTAATGTAATGTGCTGATTTACATATTACATAGGAAACAGCAATCGGACTTCAATCTGACTGACTAGAGGCATGTTTGGCAATTAAGTAAAAACACGAGGTTAAAGTTTGATCAGGATACAAATTAGATGCAAGACGTAAAACAGATCTATGCAAATGGGATCATAGATACATTAAGAAAGACAATGGGCCTACATAATGACAAAGTTATGTTTTGATCATTCGCTAATTTCTGTTCAGGTGATAAAACTATAAACTCACTGAATTTGACTTGTAAAAACTACACTTACCATATCTTAAAGAACATCTAAAATACAAACACTTAACCTTTAACATACAATGCATTCGGAAGGTATTCAGTCTCTTTCACTGTTATCACATTTTGTTATGCTGAGAATTTGTGCTAAAACAAAAAACAATCTACCCCATAATGAGAAGCCCACCTGGAATTTGCAAAAAAAAAAGCACCTAAATACACAGAGAGCATGGGAATTCAGTCCTGCTTATAACCAAGGAAAGCAACACACTTTGAAGCACCAATGTTCACTTCAACCTACAGACAATTCTCAACCAGAGGTTGACAAGTTGATGACTGTCTGCTGGTTGAATTGCAAGTTGGTTCCACAAATTGTTCCCTTATTTAAGGGCACTAAAAACACTAGACACTTCACCTGTTCAAACTGGAGATATAAAATTTTCATAATGAATCCACAAGAATTTAAAACACGGATACGTTTTGTCTTGTATGGTGTACAAGAGCTATTTTGGCATTCCCTTCCCAACAGACTTACTGTTCTGTGACCCAGTCTGTCTGACCTTGAATCAAAAGCTGGTGTTACATGTAAAGCTCCGTGTGCAGAGGCATGCTGGTGCCTTGACTAGAATAACACATGCTTTTTCCCCACACCGTACCCTCGCCTTCGGGTGTGGAGCCTTGGGGAAGAAAAGGTAATCTACAGCTTCACACATCAGGGAACAGCAAGGCAGAAATCTTTTGCCGTGATACAGTGGGTCTCACAGGCTTGTCTTGGCTTAATTAAGTGAGAGTCAATATGACGCATACAATACGAATATTCTGCAGCTGCTGCTTTAACCTTTTGCGGTTCGTGCTGAGAACTGGAGAAATGGTAAAGTCTCACTGCTCACTTAAAAGGGGCATCTAACTCGTCAATGTATTGACATAAACTCACACACAGTGTCATGTTTGCATTGCAGGTGCATAAACATCTAGGTGATGACATACAGTGGTGCTTGAAAGTTTGTGAACCCTTTAGAATTTTCTGCATAAATATGACCTAAAACATCATCAGATTTTCACACAAGTCCTAACAGTAGATAAAGAGAACCCAGTTAAACAAATGAAACAAAAATATTATACTTGGTCGTTATTTATTCAGGAAAATTATCCAATATTATATATTAGTGAGTGGCAAAAGTATGTGAACCTCTACGATTAGCAGTTAATTTGAAGGTGAAGTTAAAGTCAGATGTTTTCAACCAATGGGATGACAATCAGGTGTGAGTGGGCACCCTGTTTTATTTAAAGAACAGGGATCTATCAAAGTCTGCTCTTCACAACAAATGTTTGAGAAAGTGTATCATGGCACGAACAAAGGAGATTTCTGAGGAGCTCAGAAAGAGTTGTTGATTCTCATGAGGCAGGAAAATGTTACAAAACCATCTCTAAAGAGTTTGGACTCCACCAATCCACAGTCAGACAGACTGTGTACAAATGAACGAAATTCAAGACCATTATTACCCTCCCCAGGAGTGGTCGACCAACAAAGATCACTCCAAGAGCAAGGAGTGCAATAGTTGACAACGTCACAAAGAACCACAGGGTAACTTCTAAGCAACTGAAGGCCTCTCTCACATAGGCTAATGTTAATTTTCATGAGTCCACCATCAGAAGAACACTGAACAACAATGGTGTGCATGGCAGGGTTGCAAGGAGAAATTTGTTGTTGGCTCTCCAAAAAAAACATTGCTGCTTGTCTGCCGCTTGCTAAAGATCACATGAACAAGCAAGAAGGCTATTGGAAGAATGTTTTGTGGATGGATGAGACCAAAACAGAACTTTTTGGTTTAAAGAAAAGCGTTACATTTGGAGAAAGGAAAACACTGCATTCCAGCATAAGAACCTTATCCCATCTGTGAAACATGGTGGTGGTAGTATCATGGTTTGGGCCTGTTTTGCTGCATCTGGGTCAGGACGGCTTGCAATCATTGATGGAACAATGAATTCTGAATTATATCAGAGAATTCTAAAGGAAAGTGTCAGGACATCTGTCCATAAACTGAATCTCAAGAGAAGGTGGGTCATGCAGCAAGACAACGACCCTAAGCACACAAGTCGTTCCACCAAAGAATGGTTAAAGAAGAATAAAGTTAATGGTTTGGAATGGCCAAGTCAAAGTCTTGATCTCAATCCAATCGAAATGTGGAAGAACCTGAAGCGAGCAGTTAATGTGAGGAAGCCCACCAACATCCCAGAGCTGAAGCTGTTCTGTACGGAGGAATGGGATAAAATTCCTCCAAGCAGGTGTGCAGGACTGATCAACAGTTACAGGAAACGTTTAGTTGCAGTTATTACTGCACAGGGGGGTCACACCAGATACTGAAAGCAAAGGTTCACATACTCTTGCCACTCACTAATTCTAAAGGGTTCACAAACTTTCAAGCACCAGTGTATAGCCAAGCTGTACAATCAACCAGTTTTTGATTTGGTTTAAACTGAGTTTACAGGATCTTTATGTGGGGCCACACTTTGGGCCTCATTCATGAAATGTGTGCAGAACGAATTTGTGCGTAAATCGTTCGTAAAACACTTTTTTTGTAATGGCCACATTCATGCATTGTTCGTAGTCCCAAAATGTTGGTAAGTACAAACAAAACTTGACTGTATTGTAATTCAAGTATGGACTAAAGAATGTTAGAATACTAATATATAATACCTGTCTACAACAGTGGTGTCCAAAGTCCAGCCCGAGGACCAAATCCAGCCCGCGGACAGATTTTAATTGGCGCACAGCATCACTCTTAAGAATGCATTACTAGTGGCCACCAGCAGGTTGCAATTTTTCCTTTCAATCCACAGTGCCAGAAGTACGTAAATGACAAGAGCAGCTTGTTGTCATAGATGTTCTAAAGAAAATGTTCAAGCTAAATACTCTGCAGTTAGTTGTGGTATTTTTAACTTTTTCTGATATCCTGCTGTAATTACTGCACTAAAATGAAATTCAGTAGCTCAATAAATATTACTTGTTCTGTACATTTGTGGTTTATTTTGTCATTTTAAATACAATGTTTTGAATAATTTATGATAATGTTTTTGGAAAGCAAGACGGACCCTTTATTTTGACATGGTCTAATCTGGCCCCCTTTGAGAAAAGTTTGGACACCCCTTCTCTACAACCACTCTGTTTCCTAATACAGCCTGATTATTCAGAGATACTTGAATGTTTCTGGAATGGTCCGTCCTCTACTCAAGTGAAACACAAACGCTCACCAAACCACCCAAACCAGTACATTATTATTTTATTTGACCGTGTTGGACTTTTGATGGCACTGCATATTTCTCTGAGCATAGTATTTATTTCTGTCAAAGAATCATTTATGCACAGCACTGCTGCTTACACTTTCTGTTTCTGTCAGATTTCTGTTTCGTTCACAAGTGGCACTTCAGCTGGGCAACTGAACATTGGAAATAAATTTAATAAATACAAAGTAAAAAGGTACGAAATGACTGGTTCAGTGAAATCCAAGCCAAGTGAAAGCTGTTACTTTTGATAGTTCTATTCATTTAGGCAAAGCATGCTTTTTTCTCATTTATGAACAATTACAAATATCAGATAAGAGCTTTCTCAGCTTGCATTTATCAACCCAGTGACAGCATGTATGTATGTATATTCTTTCAGTAATGATCTGTTCAACATGACACAACTTCCCATCAGATGTAGGTCCATCTGTAGCTCCCTGTCACCACCAGGAATAAACCTGACAAAGAGCTTTCACCAATAATGCTGCCAATTTTTTTGGCTGTGACAGACAGACTTAATGACAGAGGCTCCGGTTTGAGAAAGTGCCTGCCGGGGCTGATACGTTTTTAGATTCAAGTTTCATGTGGAACCATTTCCTCTTGACCTCAATCTGTTCTGGTAATAGAGGAAACTGCATTTATACAGTACATGTTATTTGGTGCCAAGCTGCTTTTTTAGGACCCAAAACAAAATTGTGGACTCTCAAAAATTAAAAGTGACAACTTATTAACTTATCGTTTCATGAATGAGACCCTCTGGTTTTATTCCCACTGCATGCAAAACTACCGCGAACATCAGGAATTCTTTTGCGCCTCGCCCATTAGCTTCACAACTCAGCAGCTAGCGCCACCCAGATCTGTACCTGAGCTCGCCGTGCCTATTAGCTCTGCAACTGAGCAGCTAGAGCTGCCCAGCTCCGTACCTGAGCTCGCTGCGCCCATTAGCTCTGCAACTGAGCAGCTAGCACCGCCCAGCTCCATACTTGAGCTTACCGCACCCATTAACCTCGCAACTGAGCGGCTAGTGCTGTCCAGCTCCGTACCTGAGCTCACCGCGCCCATTAGCTTCTGAACTGAGAAACTAGCGCCACCTAGCTTTGTACATGACCTCGCCGCGCCTTTTAGCTTTGCAACTGAGCAGCTAACGCTGCCGAGCTTCATACCTGAGCATATTTGCTCCGTACTTGAGCCTTTTGTGCAGCGGTCACTACTGCAGACCCCTGCGACATGGTCGTTTGCACCAATCCCCAAACCGCGATCGCTACCGTCCTTGGTATGCATTCGCCAGGTGTTTGGCGCCGAACTTTCTCCCGGATCTTGTTGTGCCGAGCTCAGCCCCTGGGCCACCTGTGCAGAGCGCCACCCCTGAGCTGCCTGTGGTTAGCCCGGAGCCAGAACCAAGCCTTGTGCCTAGCTCATGCTGCCCTGCCTTCCCTTTTAGGCCCTGCTTCAGGGTTTACCCTGCTTACCAGGGCCTCCCTGTACGCAACACACTCAACCCTGAGTGCTGGGGTGTTGGCTGTGGTCTGAAAAAAATCCTGAATGATCGGCGATCACTTAAACGTTTGGTGAAATCAGATCGTAGAAAAACAACGGTAGAACTCAGGGACATGTTTAATACTGAAAGTAAGAGCATTTCCACACGCACAACGTGAAGGGAACTAAAGGGATTGGGACATAACAGCTGTGTAGCCTTAAGAAAGCCATTTGTCAGTGATGCTAACTGGCAAAAAGGACTTCAATTTGTTAAAGAGCATAAAGATTGGACTGTGGAGCAATAGAATAAGGTCATGTGGTCTGAGTCCAGATTTACCCTGTTCCAGAGTGATGAGTGCATCAGGGTAAGAAGAAAGACTGCTAAAGTGATGCACCCATCATGCCTAGTGCCTACCATACAAGCCTAGCGTTAGTCAGGTCTCGGTTCAGCAACATTATGTGCACAAAGAATGAGGTCAGCTGACTGCCTGAATATACTGAACCACCAGGTTATTCCATCAATTTTTTTTCCCTGATGGCACGGGCATATTCCAAGATGACAATGCCTGGATGCGCTGAAATTGTGAAAGAGTGGTTCAGGGAGCATGAGATATCATTTTCACACATGCATTGGCCACCACAGAGTTCAGACCTGAACCACTGAGAATCTTTGGGATGTGCTGGAGAAGACTTTGTGCAGTGGTCCAACTCTCCCATCATCAAAACAAGATCTTGGGAGAAAAATTAATACAACTCTGGGTAGAAATAAATGTTGTGACACTGCAGAAGCTTGTGGAAACGATGCCACAGCGAATGTGTGCCATAATCAAAGCTAAAGGTGGTCCAACAAAATATTAGATATTAGAGTGTGATCTTTTAATGGCCAGGCAGTATATATATATATATATATGTATATATATATATATATACATATATATATATATATATACAGTCGTATACAGACGTGATTGCAGAAAGAAGAATGCTGAGTTGCATCCCAACAACACCATACCTACTGTGAAGCATGGGGGTGGAAACCTCATGCTTTGGGACTGTTTTTTTTGCACAGGGCACAGGATGACTGATCCGTGTTAAGGGAAGAATGAACGGGGCCATGTATCGTGAGATTTTAAGCCAAACCTCCTTCCATCAGTGAGAGCATTGAAGATGGAACATGGCTGGGTCTTCCAGCATGACAATGATCCCAAACACACCGCTCGGGCAACGAAGGAGTGGCTCCGTAAAAAGAATTTCAAGGTCCTGGAGTAGCCTAGCCAGTCTCCAGATCTCAACCCCATAGAAAATTTGTGGAGGGAGTTGAAAGTCTTTGTTTCCCCAAAACATCACTGCTCTAGAGGAGATCTGCATTAGGAATGGGCTAAAATACCAGCTACAGTGTGCGCAAACCTGGTGAAGACTTACAGGAAACGTTTGACCTCTGTCATTGCCAACAAAGGTTATGTTACAAAGTACTGAGTTGAACTTTTGTTATTGACCAAATACTTATTTTCCAACATAATTTACAATTAAATTCTTTAAAAATCCTACAATGTGATTTCCTGGATTTGTTTTCCTCATTTTGTCTCTCATAGTTGAAGTGTACCTATGATGAAAATTACAGACCTCTCTCATCCTTCTAAGTAGGAGAACTTGCACAATCAGTGGCTGACTAAATACTTTTTTGCCCCACTGTACAACTTCTAAGCCTGTATCAGTTTGGCCATCTTTATCTTTTGCAGTATGTAAATATCCACTGATGGCCGTAGTATATTAAAATATATAAGATTTTGAGATTTTCCTTTGTAGATTGAAAGCCAGCTTAACACCTCAACACATTAACTGCATCATTGGCACTGTTCCTTTTATTGGCAGAAAATCTAGTTTATGTAGTGTAAAAACACAAGCCACTGCTAGGACATTTGTGGCTAAGATAAATACATGCAAAGCCTAAAGATAAATACATCCAAAGCCTAAAACAGAAACTTCTAAGGAAGGAATCATGAAAGCCGGAAAGTTAGCAAATAGGAGTAGAAGGCCACCACAATAGCACAATCAAACAAGGAAAAGGATCCAGTGCGGGATAAAATCAAAGCAGCTTGATGATAAATCTCAGTGCTTAAACAGTATAATATCAGGAGAATGCAATGACTAACTGAATACTGCTAATTAGCAAATATGTACCCTACATTATCCTAATCAGGGTTGCATAGATTCTGGTGCTTCTTTGTTTATTTATTTAATTAGTTTATTTAATGTCGCTCTTCAGCATCAAAGGCCATTCAATGACAGACACAAGGTTACATCAACACTCAAGGTTATATCAAAACTAGTCATATAAATTACTAAGGTCGGGGTCAATTTAGTGTAATCCATTAACCAAATGCATGTCTTTGGACTGTATTAGGAAACTGGAGTACCCAGAGTAAATCCACACAGACATAGGGTGGATGTCCAGACTCCACACAGAACTTCTTGCTGTGAGGCGACAGTCAAGTCAAGTCAGATTTATTTATATAGCGCTTTTTACAATGGAGCATTGTCTCAAAGTAACTTTACGATTTTAGATTATCTCCTAGTATCTACGTCCAATCCCAAATTGAGCAAGCCTAGGGCGACAGTGGCAAGGAAAAACTCCCTAAGCGTTATGAAACCTTGGGAGGACCAAGACTCAAAAAGGGACCCAACTTGCTTGGGCGGCGTAGATGATAAATGTAAGAATGAAACTAATAAGTCATAGAGTCATAGTTCAAGTAAAATGTGAAATATGCAAACACAGGTACACCCTGGACACGGCACCAGTCCATTGCAAGACTCCATAACTGACATTCACACTGTAAGCCCAGTCCGTGGTTTGACCCCAGGCACTCAGGAACTGTTTCCAGCAGGTGGTTCTTACCTCAGGGCCACAGCAACTGTTTGGTGAATCTGATGATTACTATGATTATGTGTAACATGAGCACCGCAGCAATTCAATTAGTAGATTAAAAGCTTATGCGATAAGGCAGCGCTCTGCTCTTAACTGAGTACTGTATGCTATATGCAAGATTGAACTCAGTTTGGAATTTGAGCGCTCGATCTAAGCGCTGCACAAGCAATGAGAGCAAATCATATCTCAGATAACTCAGATAATCTCACTATAATAGTGCTGCATCTGGCTGTGAGCCGCGGGGAGCTGATAAATCATTCTCTTTGTAATTATTGAGCTCTGGGGTGTGACACATCTGTCCCTCGTTTTAGATCAGGCACCCTGTGGATCTCTGAGAACAGTTTTGTGGCATGAATCTTGTTAACATTTAAAAATGGCTAGGAAGTAAGAGGAGGAGTCTAGAGTCTTAACAAATTGGGTTTACATCTGTAGTTGTGTTTAGGCTTAAGTCTGAACAGCACATTTAATCAACAGGCCAAACCAGTTTAGTAAAAACTAAAAAAAACTGTACATACTTGGGACAATATCCAGTGCAGCCCTAGTCTTAATTACAGAGTCAGCTCTGATTCCTATTTTGGTTCAGAACAAAGCATATACTTAATGTCTACAAAAATAAGCACCTAACCCCAAAATGTACACCATAATTTACAGATGGTTGGCAGCACGGAATGTTATAAAATCACATCGCTTCTCAAGAGCTTGCAGGATTTGTATGTGGGCACTTTAATGATTGAATAATGATGTCAAACACAAAAGCATACATTACATTTCTGGGATTTCATTTCTGAATATGTAAACTACGACCCTGCTTCATAAGTCACACCAAACAGTTCAGACATAAAACTGAAACAGGAACAGATTAAAGGATTATACGTCTTTCTCACAGCTCCTTTGAGGACGAGTCATTATGAGAGCAAGAGCAGTATGAAATAGATTCGAGTCAGGCAGTACAGGGCTGTAAAATTGCCACCAGTCTCATTTGAGAAACAGTAAAGCAATATCAAAAGACATAGCAAGCTCGAATATGACAGGCGCAGGCAACTAGCAGGGGGAATGGGAGTTTCTGTGATATTGTGGTTTTTGCATGTTTACTGCTTATGTAAGTAAGATATATGAGCACTGCAAAGGTGCTGTCCTGGATTGTCATTACCAGTTCGTTACAGGCGGTCCACGAGTTACAGTGAGGACACATTCTGACAAATCCATCATAAGCTGAGTGTATCGTGAGGTGTTTAATATATACTGTATATACAGTGAGGCAAAAAAGTATTTAGTTAGCCACTGATTGTGCAAGTTCTCCTACTTAGAAAGATGAGAGAGGTCTGTAATTTTCATCATAGGTACACTTCAACTATGAGAGACAAAATGAGAAAAAAATCCAGGAAATCACATTGTAGGATTTTTAAAGAATGTAATTGTAAATCATGGTGGAAAATACGTATTTGGTCACTCACAACAAGCAAGATTTCTGACTCTCACAGACCTGTAACTTCTTTAAGAAGCTCTTCTGTCCTCCACTTGTTACCTGCATTAACGGCACCTGTTTGACCTCGTTATCTGTATAAAAGACACCTGTCCACAGCCTCAAACAGTCAGACTCCAAACTCAACCATGGCCAAGACCAAAGAGTTGTTGAAGGACACCAGAAAGAAAATTGTAGACCTGCACCAGGCTGGAAAGAGTGAATCTACAATAGGCAAGCAGGTTGGTGTGAATAAATCAACTGTGGGAGCAATTGTAAGAAAATGGAAGACATACAAGACCATTGATAATCTCCCTTGATCTGGGGCTCCACACAAGATCTCATCCCGTGGGGTCAAAATGATCATGAGAACGGTGAGCAAAAATCCCAGAACTACACGGAGGGAACTTATGAATGACCTGCAGAGAGCTGGGACCAAAGTAACAAAGGCTACCATCAGTAACACACTACGCCGAGAGGGACTCAGATCCTGCAGTGCCAGGCGTGCCCCCCTGCTTAAGCCAGTACATGTCCAGGCCCGTCTGATGTTTGCCAGAGAGCATATGGATGATCCAGAAGATGATTGTGAGAATATCATGTGGTCAGATGTGATTTCCTACAATGTGATTTCCTGAATTTTTTTTCTCATTTTGTCTCTCATAGTTGAAGTGTACCTATGATGAAAACTACAGACCTCTCTTATCGTTCCAAGTAGGAGAACTTGCACAATCAGTGGCTGACTAAATACTTTTTTGCCCCACTGTATATCATAGCTTACCCATACTGTGTAAGCAAAGTCATTAACACAAAGCTGATCGTATAATAAAGTGCTGAATATCTCAAGCAATTTATGGAATGATGTATTGAAAGTGATAAACCAAAATTTCCGCTGAATGTGTATTCATGTGTATTATCATACTCCCATCAAAAAAGGCAAAAAATTGCCTAGCCTACCTTAAATATGCTTAAAACACTTACATTAACCTACAGCTGGGCAAAGTCAGTGCAGTACTCATTGTTGTTCGGTTCTCGACAAGCCTTCTGGTACAAATTAAGGATGAGAACCGAGGTATCACTGTATGTGCGTGAAGATGCATCCAGACTGCAGACAGAGTGACAAAAATCTGACAAAGGCCAAGCATATAGAGCAGTCACATTTGTGCCAACAACAGACCACTCTTATAAAGTACTGGACATATCACGTTAAATCTGAAATAGTTATGACTTTCTAATTCAATCACAAAAATATCCGATATACTATCTGTCACAAGAAGGCACCGTCTAAGCAAGCCTTACAGATTATCTCTGTAACTCGAAGTAAAGGTGAATCCAGTTGTGATGCAAACACTGACAAAACAGAATCATGACTTTAACCATGGCGAAAGGGACTGTTATGAGATCTGGCACAACAGGGCAGCCTTGTCCTTATGTGAAAAAACTCCTTGCACCTTGCAGAGACACAGACCAAAGTGAGCACACACACTCTGGCACACATTCTGGCTGCCCTGAAGAAGGATGTGCACAACCACAAAGGGCACACTGACCTCAGGCCACCGAAAGGTTGGCTTCACTACACCACTTGACAAACAAGCATCATATTCCCAGAGAGAGGACACAAAGCATCGGGAACTAATGCTCAGCCGACTGAGCCACTCCAGTTCGGACACTTAAGAGATGTGGTTGGCAGATATGTATAGTGGTGCACAAAAGTATGAGGCCGCCATTAAATTAGATAAACATTCTTTAAGCAATGGTATAACGACCATGTATAATTAACCTCCTGAGACCTCGCGTCCCCACATAAGGACATGATGTTTTGGATTAGCTACACCTCGTACTTCATTCTGCTTAACTCAGTCCTCATTTGTAGACACTCTTGAGCATTCCACAAAAACAAAAATACCTCCTGTTCAAAGACCTTGCTCAGTTTTTATACATAAAAACAAATCTGAGCTCCGAGGAGAGTAAGGAGGTTGCAAGAGGTTAATTATCCGAATCTTTATTAGAATACAACCAGAAAATACAGGAAATGTGTATGTAGTATTAAAAAAATGGAAAAAAAAAAAACCAGCTTCTATCTGCTACAGTGGCAAGTCTTTAGTGTGACCTCTCCTTACACTTGAGCAACAGCAGCATCTGGCAGCTTCATCAGGAGGCCAAGCTGACCCTTCTACAGTCTGAAGAAGCTTGATCAGGAATGGTCTTTTTGGAAGGGTAGCAGCCAAGAAATCACTTTTTTGCAAGGGGAACAGAATGAAAAGACTAAGATATGCCTAAGCTCACAGAGATCGGAATGAAGATTGGTAGAATAGAGTTTTATTTTAGCAATGGTAAGATGAACATATATAATTATTTCTCCATCTCTGTATTAGAATACAACCAGAAAGTACAATACATTTGTATGTACTATTAAAAAAATGGAAAAAAGTCAAAAACAGCTTCTATCTGCTACAGTGGCAAGTCTTTAGTGTGACCTCTCCTTATACTTGAGCAACAGCAGCATCTGGCAGGTTCATCAGAAGGCCAAGCTGACCCTTCTACAGTCTGAAGAAGCTTGATCAGGAATGGTCTTTTTGGAAGGGTAGCAGCTGAGACAACACTTTTTTGGAAGGGGAACTTGGTGAAAAGACTAAGATACGCTAAAGCTCACAAACACTGGAATGAAGATCAGAGTATAATGGAGTGACAAATCCAAATTTTGAAAATTTCGGTCCAATCGTCGACAAGCTGTTATATATGGTCATTATCGCATAGCTAAAACAACAAATCTATTGGTGGCTTTTGACTTTTGCACCGTGCTGTTTGTACAGGTGTCGAGGATGCTATTCAAACCAATTGTTTTCTCAGTACATTGTGGGCTTGTTTGTGTGGTGGGAAATGAGCTGGTAAATAGAAAACCGGGGAAATGGCGGTGCATTACCCAAAAAGGTAGATAACCCCCGACTATATATGAATAGAAGTTGTGATTCTTCCAACAAACCCAGCTATTATGAACAATGGAGTAGCACAGATGTAGGTGGAAAAGAACCCTCCTCCAGACACTATCGAGTAGTTCCTTTAGTTTCCTTCCTGAGTGCTTACACAGGTTCAGTCAATAGTAATTGATTTGATTCTCTCATCACTGTTCTAGCTTCTCCCTTATAGTCAGTGCAGTGGCTCGTATAATTTAGTTATTTGCAGCCTGTTTTACTATTTATAAATATTAAAGGTGCCATTCAGAGCCAAGAAATAATGTAACTATTCCCTGTCATAAAACTTTCCAGCAACCATCTAGCATATTCTGGTTTGGAGGAGCTGTGGGGGCTGGGAATAATGATAGAAGGTGGCGAGCTTCCGTAAGCAGTTTTTAGTGTTTGAGAAATCCTGCAATATTGAGACAATAATTCCTTTAATCCTTTATTATCGCTTTCAGACATTGTGTGTCGCAGATACTTGCAAATAATAATAAAATTTTTTAAACAGAAACCCATTCCGGCCCATGCAACACACTCTTTGCTTTGTACTACTTTTTATGCAGAACTGACACTACATGATTTGAAAACAAAAGAGTAAAATGACATCTATTACAATGGGCAACATTTTTTTTATTGTGTTTTGGCTTCCTGAAAAAGTGAGATTATGACAGAAAACATCAAGCTGAACACAAAAATTAATTGCAGATAAAATGCATCACGTAGGCATTTGGAGAAACATTAAAAACGTGTTTGAATTTTAATTGCATTCATTTGTCTTGAACCAAGTAGTTCTGCTTTAGCTTATGACAAATTTAAGTCCCTGATCAGGTCATTTAATTCTGGTTGTTTAGCTAGATGAGGATAAACAGGCTTAAAGCGTTCAACATCTGGATCAGTGTCGTTTTCCTCATCTGTTTCATGTGCTGTGGCATTTTCATCTGCCACATCTATAGTCCATGACTTTGGTACTGGAAGCTGTCATCATGTGGCACTGGTCTCATGGCTGAAGGCAGTTTGGTATATTCAATGGCTTTCTCATTTTAGTGGACAGTCCGTCATGTGATCCTTCTGTTCATGCTATATAATTGGGAATGCAAATGGCACTGACTTCCGAGTACCTCTGAGCAGAAGCTCTTAGGTTGTTTACTCATGTTGCACCACACATTTCTGGAGCCAAGGGTTTGTCTTGGTCATCAATCTCAAGAAGAGTTCATAGGTTTCATTAATAGGTGCTACGGCTGGGCGATATGACTTCTAATCAACATCACGATTAACTGAACACTTGACCACGATTACGATTAATGAACAATTATTTTGTTTGGGAGTTTTTTGTTATTGTTATTTTTCACCCTTATAGTTTGCTGACAAGGTTTGTACTGTGAATAGGCTCAACTTTTAAAACTGGACTATTTTTACTAATAAAAGAGTCCATATCATTGTAATTTTAAAACAAATGAAGGAAACACACAGAAGTAGTATTTATTTAAACACACAGCGGGAACGTATTAAGAATTTTCTTTTAAGAAGGACAAAACCGAAATAAACGACAAGATTATGTCAGTTAATGGTTCTGAATGTCAGTTTTGATTAATTTTCAATTAATTACCCAGACCTAATATGTGCAGTCATGAGCATGTTTGAGCCATAAGCGTATATTCGCCACAGATGTTACAGAATATATGGCAGCTGTTCTGACATTGGCAAGACATTTCTGCTGTATTAAATCTTCCTAAAAACAGTAACTGGGACTGTGGTAGCCTAGTGGTTAAGATACTAGACTCTAGACCAGAAAGTCCAGGGTTCAAATCCCACCTCTGCCAAGCTACCACTGTTGGGTCCTTGAGCAAGACCCTTAACCCACAATTGCTTGGATTGTAAGATTGTACCCATTGTAAGTCGCTCTGGATAAGGGCGTCTGCTAAATGCTGTAGATGTAAATGTAAATCCTACTGTGAAGTATAATCACTATGCTATTGCTTCAGAAACATTGGATCAATATGCATCCAAAGAGCATCTGTAAATGTGAGCAGCTCTTATAGGTCATCTACCAGCATCTAAGCTACACTGACTGCATGACCAGGCATGCTTGGGCTGAGCAAAGCAGCTTGCTTTGTTTGGAATATGCTAGTAGGCTTAAAATTAGATGAGAAAATCACACAATGATATAGCTACAAAATGCTAAGATTGTTTTAAGGTGATTTTGTGCTCAGCAGGAAAATATACATCCAAAAGTGTTCAGGAAGGAAAATCTTTGCTGTCCAGTCATGTTCTGTTCTACACAGTTCAGTATTGACCTAGATTTTAGAGAGAGTTTGAGAGAAAAAATATTTCATGATATTATTTTCTCCTAAGGCTCCACTCTGTCACTGGCTTATCTGTGTGGAAATATTGAAACCAGAACTACTATACGCAACATCTATTCGCCCAGTCGGGAAGATATAGTGTAATATAGTCCGGTAAACAAGCCATACCGTGCTGCATACCGGCACTTTTATCGACGTGAGCATTTACAAAAACGTCATCTTTCATACGGGCGATGTTATCTTTGATATCAGCTATGCTTTTTCCCCCAGTGATTTGAAATGACTTGGAAACATCTTAAAAAGCAGCATATGGTGTTACCACATTAGCAATGGCCTGTGCAATTAGTCAGGATGTGAAACTCATTAGTTACAGAGGAAAAACAGGGACATGGTTGATTACAGTGCAAGATACAGGATTCAGCAAAGGCTGGACAGACCTGGACTCTGCTTGTGTAAGGTTTCTGTGAGGTCCTGTATATGCAGCATGAGCAGCAGCCCTCCAGTGCTGAACAGCAGCAGGAACATGAAGATGTAGGACGGCCTCATGGCGGCCAGGCGCAGACACCATCTGCCTCCGTCTTCCACCTTACAATCCATGGCCTGCAGAGCTCAGCCCTTAGCCTGGAACCTGCAAACACATTCAATATCAGGATGCTGTTTTTTCAGTGCATTCTTTCTTCTACTGTGTTGGTGATATTGCAATACAGGTAAGCGGCGTTTAATGGCCATTTGATCAACAATCGTTTGCTTTAACAACAGAGGTCTTAAGAATTATGGCAAATGATAATAGGAAATAAAAATCTGTCTCAACTCCTGTCTCTTGTCTTGTGAACAGCTGGTCACCGTGTGTATTTTAGCAGCAACAAGTATTATTTATGTCATATGCAGTACAATACTCTCTCACACTGTGATGAGGACCTCGGCAGTGCGTGATGTAGGGAGTCAATTGGCGGGAGTGATGCACGCTGGGAAATGTAGTGAGGAAATCCCGTGGTCATTTACATTTACCTCACTTAGCAGACACTTATCCAGAGTGACTTGATACAGTCGTACAATCTAAGCAATTGTGGGTTAAGGGCTTTTCTCAAGAACCTAACAGTGGAAGCAAAGTTAGCAAAGGTGGGATTTGTACCCTGGACCATAGTCCAGTACCTTAACCGATGGGCTACCACAGAACCCTTTAGAATTTTTTATATTTAGAATATATATATATACACATCTATATATATTTCTATATAGATTTTCACACAAATCCTAAAAGTAGATAAAGAGAACCCAGTTAAACAAATGAGACAAGAATATTATACCTGGTTATTTATTTATTGAGGAAAATGATACAATATTACATATTAGTGAGTGGCAAAAGTATGTGAACCTCTAGGATTAGCAGTGTATTTACTATCAGGGGTAAATATATATTCTATTTACTCCTGACAGTAGAGTAAGCTACACACCTATAGAAAAGCCCGTCATGCACCCAACAACAAGAATCCTTAAAAATACCGTGATACAGATTTTTGGCCATACTGCCCAGCCCTAGTTACACCCCTAATCAGCATTAGGGGTGTAAAATGACTACAAAAAGGTGGAAAAAATACAACAATGAAGTCCGTTGCGCTGTGGACTGTGATAGCCTAGCGGTGAAGGTACTGGACTATGGACCAAAAAGGTCCAGGGTTCAAATCCCAGCTCTGCCAAGCTGCCACTGTTGGGTCCTTGAGCAAGGCCCTTAAGCCACAATTGCTTGGATTGTAAGACTGTACCAATTGTAAGTCGCTCTGGATAAGGGCGTCTGCTAAATGCTGTAAATGTAAATGTAGACTACACCTTTCTCCATCACCAAACCTCTTATCATAATAAGGTAAGCATGCACGGACCCAGAACGTTTAAGCGTAATGTGAGCACAGGCCAGCGATCTAGTGAGGATGGGGGACATTCGGCACGATACAAGGCAAACAGGCATAGTGTGAGTACACCCTCAGTTTGTAGAGCAGGTTGCAGCAGCCACAAAATAGCTATAATATATAAAGAAACACCATGGAGTGTGGTATAAAACTGGAATATTCGAGTATAAGGCTGTTGTCTGCTGAATCTGAGACAGTTGTGACAGGGGATCTTGTCATCTCTCTTACAAGGAGAGACAAAAAGAAAAAAAAAACATGCAGAATTCTGTTATACTCCGAAGAACATAACAGCACTACCTCTACACTCAGGTAATTAGAATTGGATTAGGAATGAATGGCACACCACAAATACCAAGCAACACAGAATGATGACAAAAGGCTTGGCAGGACACCAGATGGACCATATATCACATAATCACGACAACCCGCCTGTGTCTACAACAGAACAGAAAAATGGGGTATTACATCAGGGCCACATGGGAATACACACTGCGGAACATTGTGCTGTACATCTGATTCACATTTAATTCCAATGCATTTTTTTTACCTTATGGATTTCTCCTGTGAACTCGTTTAATAATTATAGCTACCAGTCTGCCTTTGGTGTGCTTCCTTTAAACTGATTATATTGTTGCAGACCCAGACTTAAAACGTGTTATATATTTTAGAATGGTTTCCATTCATCGTTAAGATAAGTGGAAAGCCAATAGGTACAAACAGTCCCAAGAAAATGCTGAATTAAGTATGACATTTTTTTCATTACAAAGTGCAACTTCTTTCTATTGCAACCATCCAGTATGGCTTTTCTTTCCAAATGGATCAGAGCAGTCCTAGATGAAAACACCAAAATTACCTGTTTGCAACATGCAGTTGCATCTTTACAGGCAATCACCGGAGAGCCAACGATTGTAGTTTTCTTTAACAACCGCTCTGAGTAAAGAATCCCCAGCACACCTGCTCCACCTCACATTTAGCTCTCGGTCCTTTTATCTGAGCTAGATTGCTTTCCCCTAGATCCCACCACTTCCCTTATTACCAGCCATCGCTGCTCCCTGACCTGTGAGATAGAGGGATTTAAAGGTGTCTGGAGAAGCAGACAGACAGTTGGTGGATGTAATCTTGAGTCTGATGCTCTTGGGGGAACTGGAGGCTCTCTGTCTAATGGAACAGTGGACAGTAGAAATGAAGATAGTGACAGGGGTCGCCAGCATGTCATGACCCCAGTGCTTCTTATACCCAAGAGACTGGACTGCACACAAGATGCCATGCTGCATGAAGGATTAAAAAACTCACACTGGTTTCAGACTGATACCAATCTCCGCATGTAAAAGGTACAACAAAAAAGACCATACAGTAGTGCCTGAAAGTTTGTGAACCCTTTACAATTTTCTGTATTTCTGCATAAATATGACCTAAAACATCATCAGATTTTCCCACAAGTCCTAAAAGTAGATAAATAAAACCCAGTTAAACAAATGTGACAAAAATATTATACTTGGTCGTTTATTTATTGAGGATAATGATCCAATATTATATATTAGTGAGTGGCAAAAGTATGTGAACCTCTTTGATTAGAAGGTGAAATTTAAGTCTGGTGTTTTCAATCAATGAGATGGTAATTATGTGTAAGTGGGCACCCTGTTTTATTTAAAGAACAGGAATCTATCAAAGTCTGCTCTTCACAACACATGTTTGTGGAAGTGTATCATGGCACGAACAAAGGACATTTCTGAGGACCTCAGAAAAAGAGTTGTTGATGTTCATAAGGCTGGAAAAGGTTACAAAACCATCTATAAAGAGTCTGGACTCCACCAATCCAGTCAGACAGATTGTGTACAAGTGGAGGAAATTCAAAACCATTGTTACCCAGGAGTGGTTGACCAACAAAGATCACTCCAAGAGCAAGGAGTGTAATAGTTGGCGAGGTAACAAAGGACTCCAGGGTAACTTCTAAGCAACTGAAGGCCTCTCTCACACTAACTAATGTTCATGTTCATGAGTCCACCATCAGAAGAACACTGAACAACAATGGTGTGCATGGCAGAGTTGCAAGCCACTGCTCTCCAAAAAGAACATGCTGCTCATCTGCAGTTTGCTAAAGATCATGTGGACAAGCCAGAAGGCCATTGGAAGAATGTTTTGTAGCTGGATGAGACCAAAATAGAACTTTTTGGTTTAAAAGAAAAGCGTTATGTTTGGAGAAAGAAAAACACTGCATTCCAGCATAAGAACCTTATCTCACCTGTGAAACATGGAGGTGGTAGTATCATGGTTTGGGCCTGTTTTGCTGCATCTGGGCCATGACAGCTTGCCACCATTGATGGAACAATGAATGCTGAATTATATCAGAGAATTCTAAAGGAAAATGTCAGGACATCTGTCCATAAACTAAATCTCAAGAGAAGGTGGGTCATGCAGCAAGACAACGACCCTAAGCACACAAGTCGTTCTACCAAAGAATGGTTAAAGAAGAATAAAGTTCATGTTTTGGAATGGCCAAGTCAAAGTCCTGACCTTAATCCAATCGAAATGTTGTGGAAGGACCTGAAGTGAGCAGTTAATGTGAGGAAACCCACACATTACCCACCAACATCCCAGAGTTGAAGCTTCTCTGTATGGAGGAATGGGCTAAAACTCCTCCAAGCCGGTGTGCAGGACTGATCAACAGTTACAGGAAATGTTTAGTTGCAGCTATTGCTGCAATATGTAATATTGGATAATTTTTCTAAATATATAAATGCCCGAGTATAATATGTTTGTCTCATTTGTTTAACTGGGTTCTCTTTATTCTCTTTTAGGACTTGTGTGAAAATCTGATGATGTTTTTAGGTCATATTTATGCAGAAATATAGAAAATTCTAAAGGGTTCACAAACTTTCAAGCACCACTGTATGTTAACAATAGCAGAGAGTATATATGACATTGTGCCATCTTACTCCAGTTTAATTGCCTTAATTTGGACTTTATCGTATTCTATGTTAAAAAGAGAGCTTGACAAATCAATATAAGGTTTGCACAGATATTGTTCTTATTATCTTCCTTGTATGGCTAATTGCTAAGTGCACTCAAACTGACTGCAATTTTTTTCTTCTGATTTTCTGATACTGGATTGTAATCAAAAAGAGCTGGCCATATTAATGGTAATGAGAATATAATTCAGTGAGTGTGCTCCGGTGTGTCCCCTGCCATAACTTAATTATCTTGCTCACTGGGTGGAAATTTAATAATGGAATCTGTGGCCACGTCACAGGTTGGTGTGCTGCAGATGTGCTTAAATACTCTCTGAACAAATTCAATTTACATACATCAATTTGCTTTAATTATGAAACTGAAGCTCCATGCTTGATGTTAATGCATTTGTGTGATTATTATGAGCATGTAAATTAACTGCCAATATGTCTAAGGGATTTCTACAATTAGCAGAAATTAGTGTAAATTGCACAAACCCGATTTTCTCACATTCTCATTTTCTCACATTCTTCATGTAAGAATAGGTTCTCTTATTTATTTATATCCTCAGAAAATGAATCTACAAGTCAGAGGATCATTAACGAAATTACTAATTTATGTAAAGGCAGTGATTCTTCAGATTCAATTATTAACACTGATAACACTATCACGCCAAGCATCACACCATCTTCACCTATACCTTTGTACATGTATATAGTAAAGTCAAAAATAATTTACAAAGGGCTTTTTACAATGGAGCTTCACAGCTTTACAACCGTCTAGGTCCAAAGCTCTAACTGAGCAAGCCTAAGGTGACAGCGGCAAGAAAAACTTTGTAAATGCTATAAGGACGAAACCTTGGGAGGACCAAGACTCAAACAGGGACCCCAACCTCCTTGAACAGCCTAGATGATATATGTAAGAATGAAACTACGTTCAAAAACTTCTCTTGAGATTCAGTTCATGGACAGATGTCCTGACATTTTCCTTTAGAATTCTCTGATATAATTCAGAATTCATTGTTCCATCAATGATGGCAAGCTGTCCTGGCCCAGATGCAGCAAAACAGGCCCAAACCATGATACTACCACCATCATGTTTCACAGACGGGATAAGGTTCTTATGCTGGAATGCAGTCTTTTCCTTTCTCCATTTTTCTTTTAAACCAAAAAGTTCTATTTTGGTCTCATCCATCCACAAAACATTCTTCCAATGGCGTTTTGGCTCGTCCACGTGATCTTTAACAAACTGCAGACGAGCAGCAATGTTCTTTTTGGAGAGCAGTGGCTTTCTCCTTGCAACCCTGCCATGCACACCATTGTTGTTCAGTGTTCTTCTAATGGTGGACTCATGAACATTAACATTAGCCAATGTGAGAGAGGCCTTCAGTTGCTTAGAAGTTACCCTGGGGTTCTTTGTGACCTCACCAACTATTACACGCCTTGCTCTGGGAGTGATCTTTGTTGGTCGACCACTCCTTTGGAGGGTGACAATGGTCTTGAATTTCCTCCATTCGTACACAATCTGTCTGACTGTGGATTGTTGGAGTCCAAACTCTTTAGAGATGGTTTTGTAACCTTTTCCAGCCTGATGAGCATCAACAACTCTTTTTCTGAGCTCCTCAGAAATCTCCTTTGTTCATGCCATGATACACTTCCACAAACATGTTTTGTGAAGAGCAGACTTTGATGGATTCCTGTTCTTTAATAAAACAGGGTGCCCACTCACACCTGATTGTCATCCTGATTGAAAACACCTGACTCTAATGTCACCTTTCAATCAACTGCTAATCCTAGAGGTTCACATACTTTTGCCACTCACTAATATGTAATATTCAATCATTATTCTCAATAAATAAATGACCAAGTATAATATTTTTGCCTCATTTGTTTAACTGGGTTCTCTTTATCTACTGTTAGGACTTGTGTGAAAATCTGATGATGTTTTAGGTCATATTTATGTAGAAATATAGAAAGTTCTAAAGGGTTTACAAACCTTCAAGCACCACTGTAGTTTAGTAAACAGTCACTGTAAGGAGGAGGAGAGGGGGAGTTCCTGTCCTCTAATGTTGTCTGAGTATATGCTACTGGAACTGGTATGACGGCTGGAACTGATGACGGAAAGAGAGCTTGAGTGAAACCGGATCTTAGTGTGATTATAGTGATTTCTGACATGGTTTGCAAACACCGTATAACCTTAAATCGTGAGAAAACTGCGTGCTGCGTTTCTCACCTATATCCATAATGTTCACATTTCCTGATTTTCCAGTATAACTGGATTACACTGTTTCATGTTGTTTAGCTCATACATTCATGTATTTATGGGAAAATGCTTTTTCCTCCTGTGCCTTCCAAGTTTATCCTCAATTAACATTCTTAGTATACAGGCTGCTATTACAGAATTAATCTCTTCACAAAGGTCCTTTCAAACCTCATACGATTTGGGTCACAGGATTATGGTTTCCATGATGCATAACAAACAAGTCCTGGGCTACATTTAACTGCTAGCGGACTGCGTTTAAAGTGCCTTTTGATCATTTTAAGACTATCTTTGATCCATGCTAAGACCCGTACCCATAAGTGGTACTGTTATACATCAGAATACTGAACATAAAGTTTCCATAAGACAGTGATTAATACAATTATTGGTATTATTATTTTCAGAAATATTCCTATCTAGAATAGTGGGCAGAAAACGTTTGGGAACCGCTAGTTTAACACATAAATATGAAAATCTAAATCTTATTAATTTGTAAGCACATTACAAATGACATAGCTACTTAAAGGGAATGAGCAATGTTAAGAAATAATGAGAATAATCTCCTGAGAAGGATTCTTACTTCTGTTTCCAACCAGGCACTGAGCTCAGTCTTCTGGCTGAGCACAGTGGTAAATCAACATAATCAGGACTGCCAACGGGATACGACACAGACTACGGGAAGGAGTTGGCGACTGGCAAAATGATGGTCATTCACATCAAAATTGTGCCTAGATTCTTAAGACTACATGTATTTATTGTGTGGATTAAGGTTTAGGAAACTTCCAGTGTTCTGGATCAAGCCAGTCGCAATAAGAAAGGACCAGTTTCATACAGTGTTTGAGGGATGGGCTGGGAGTGAGACCATTAGCGGTTTCTCAATAAGTATCTTTTCAATCTCTGCTGCCTATTACATAGCACAAAACTACTTTCTACTCAGGCACTTAGATGCCGCAATTTCAATTCACCCGCCAGGTTCCTGGCAACTGCCTTTCAGCTGGGTCAGGCATCACACGGCCACATAATTAGCCACTTTTTTGGGAGGGGAAGCCAGAAGGGAAAGCATTCCCCAGTGCTGCAACACTGCCCCCTGTGGAGCCCTGAGTAAATGGACTGGTACCTCGTCCAAGGTGCGCGAAAAGAAATATGTAAAAGAAATATCTAATGTACGGCTCCAACTGCCATGTACCAGTTGCTATGTGCTTACATAATACTATTATATAAAATTACTGTATCAAAAGAAAAATGAACTATGTCATGTGTTTTGTACTTCTTACTTCTCACAGGTTCTCTCTTCATCTTGAACACAACATCTGACTATAAGCATGATCAAACTGATCAAATCAGGACTTTCTCTGTTTCCATAGCTGGGCGGTACTATGGTTTATGCGGTATACAGCTTTTAATTTCCTGTACAGTAAGAATTTTTCATATACCGCCATACTGTAGCACAGCAGAAACATCAGCTATAATGCTTCAGGCAGAAAATTATATATTGTTCGCCACTAGTAGCGCTACGAAATGGCATCGCCAAATGCCATTTTGGGTACAGCTCACTAGTCAGCCAGGTAGCAAAACATACACCGCAGCCTAGCCTAGCTTAGCTTATCTTAGTATAACGGTCTGTTCACCGCAGGGACAGGCTCCATCAGATTAAAGAAGAGAAAACAGAGATGGAGGATTAAGAACGTGTGACTGGCGATACAAAAGAAAAATTTGCCCAAGGAAGGAGCTGTGTCTGCAGATTGGAAGGTTTTGTTTTTTAAAAATTTGATACAGACCAAAACAGCTATATATTGCAAAAGGTTTTTTTGAACATCTTTCATACCATTAACAATTAGTGCCAGTGAAATAGTGAAGCCAAAGGCTCAGATATTGCTCAGATATTTTTTCAAGGTGCTGCATATGACAGAAAAGCAACAATCCAGCTGAGCGAGACAGATTCAGAGCGATGTTTAAAAGCATGAAGCATGTCGAAAATACTTAAGCCAAAAAAGGCACATTTCTTTTTTAAGTTCTGTTTTAAATATGTTGCAGTTTGAACAAAAAAAGCTGTTTACATTCTGCAGATGTTTCATGCGTACTGATTACTTCAAATACTGTGTAATTTTGTGGGGTGAAGTAAACCCTAGAGTAATCAAAGCCTTCATTATATACATGTTTGTTCTTTATATTCGATGCACAGTTTGTGAACCCTTTAAAATTTTCTATATTTCTGCCTAAATATGACCTAAAACATCATCAGATTTTCACCCAAGTCCTAAAAGTAGATAAAGAGAACCCAGTTAAAGTACTGAGACAAAAACACTTGGTCATCTATTTATTGAGGAAAATAATCCGATATGACATATTAGTGAGTGGCAAAAGTATGTGAACCTCTAGGATTAGCAGTTCATTTGAAGGTGAAATTAGAGTCAGGTGTTTTCAATCAATGGGATGACAATCAGGTGTGAGGGGGCACCCTGTTTTATTAAAGAACAGCGATCTATCAAAGTCTGCTCTTCACAACATGTTTGTGGAAGTGTATCATGGCACGAACAAAGATTTCTGAGGACCTCAGAAAAAGAGTTGTTGATGCTCATCAGGCTGGAAAAACCATCTCTAAAGAGTTTGGACTCCACCAATCCACAGTCAGACAGATTGTGTACAAATGGAGGAAATTCAAGACCATTGTTACCCTCCCCAGGAGTGGCCGACCAACAAAGATCACTCCAAGAGCAAGGCGTGTAATAGTTGGCGAGGTCACAAAGGACCTCAGGGTAACTTCTAAGCAACTGAAGGCCTCTCTCACACTGGCTAATGTTAATTATTAATGTTAATTGGATCATTTTCCTCAATAAATAAATGACCAAGTATAATATTGTTGTCTCATTTGTTTAACTGGGTTCACTTTATCTACGTTTAGGACTGTTTTAGGTCATATTTCTGCAGAAATATAGAAAATTCTAAAGGGTTCACAAACTTTCAAGCACCACTGTACACTGTAAATATCATATACTTATACTGTATATAGCATAGCATGGCATACCTTAAACATGCTTAAAACACCTACATTAACGTACAGTTGGGCAAAACCATTAATGTAAAGATTATTTTATAATAAAGTATTAAATATTTCATGCAATGTATTGAATAATGTATTGAAAGTGAAAAACAAAAACAATTATTGTCACAACCACGGCTTTTCCTTACTACATTTCCCAGCGCTCATCACTCCCGCCATGTTATTGGTTCAAATAATTGATTATGTGTTTTATTGATATGACGGTGTGACAGCTTTACAT
Organism: Ancistrus triradiatus; assembly: GCA_025084515.1. NCBI lineage: Eukaryota > Metazoa > Chordata > Actinopteri > Siluriformes > Loricariidae > Ancistrus > Ancistrus triradiatus. Next base: position 544,493 of record JAJAGP010000063.1, on the reverse strand, counting down.
ATCGGTGGGGGTTCCCCTTTTAGGAGGTGTTGCTGAGTAAGTCTACTGTGCTCAGTACGGTGCAAAAAACCATATTGACACAAATTAATTTACAGCAACCTCACTCTCAAGGATCAATATGGCTTTATATGCATGCACACAAATATCACTCAGAACACCCTACGGGGCATCAGTCGAGCTCACACTGTCTCTCTCACTTTCACTCACGTATGGTATTAAAAGCATGCTTAGCGCCATATGTCGCTTTCCCGTACACATGAGGTGTGCTGGCTCCTGAGAGGAATCAATCACAGTTTAATCGCACAAGCAGCAAGCTCCTCCCAAGGCAACTCATGATCGTTACACAAGAGATCCAGAATTGCTCCAACTGTCCCCATAACCTAGCAATGACCCCCTTGTCCTTGCTCTATACTCTACCCTAGCATCCTACAGTGAGAAACACTGAGTGTCTTGCCGAATGTCAAACACTTCAGCTTCACAGCGCCTGATTATTCACACAGTGAGAACGCATCCTGTTGCAATGCTGACTGGCTGGCTAACACTGTCCTTGACATTCATTCACACAGTAAGCCAGGCAGAAACACACTCAGGAATATTTTGTGGGCCTCTAAGAGTATGTGCTGGGTATTCTAAACAAGTTAAAGTGTGTGTGGCTGCCTTCGGAGAGCATATTGCTTTTATAAGGAAATTACATCAAGCGGGGTTAAAGCATAGGTTAGGCGACTACAGGAACCTTTGCATTTAGTTCGAATGAAAAATGACTCGATTAATCTTAATGTTTCCTGGCTTTAAATGAAATCTACAGCAGTTTTCAACCTAGCCTCGAACCAGTGCATCTGTAGGGCATGTGCTGATATCACACAACCATTACTAGCTCCTCTACCTGGATATTTGATTAAACAAACATATAATTTATTTTGCATCAGAAGTTTATTATTCTCCAGAACTACACACCTGCAAGCCAACTCAGGTCTACAGCATCAGGGAATGGGAATGATCTTTATGTAACGCCGTATCAGCTGCAGTGGCATTTAAGGATAAGCACAAGGTTACATTGAAACGTGTGACTGGGAAAATTTGGCGTAATCATTTAACCTAATGCAGAAAAAGAGTTGATGATGCTCATCAGGCTGGAAATGGTTACAAAACCATCTCTAAAGAGTTTGGACTCCACCAATCCACAGTCAGACAGATTGTGTACAAATGGAGGAAATTCAAGACCATTGTTACCCTCCCCAGGATTGGTCCACCAACAAAGATCGCTCCAAGAGCAAGGCGTGTAATAGTTGGCGAGGTCACAAAGGACCTCAGGGTAACTTCTAAGCAACTGAAGGCCTCTCTCACACTGACCAAGCAACCTAAATAAATAATGACCAAGTATAATATTGTTGTCTCATTTGTTTATCAAGTTTATTATTCTCCAGAACTACACACCTGCAAGCCAACTCAGGTCTACAGCATCAGGGAATGGGAATGATCTTTATGTAAGGCACCGTGCCGCCTCCTTCAGCTTCACAGCAACTGGTGCATCCTTCTCTGAGATAAAACCATGCCCTCAAGGCCCAAACCAGTCTGAATTACCCAGTGTCTCTCTTCGTTCCTCAGAGGTCTTAAGACTCATCTCTTCAAACATCACATAGGATGAATCCTCTTCCATGCGCTGCACTTTTCTTGTACCTCATCTGCTCTTCGTAAATATTTTTGTTCAGTTTATCCTCCTAGCCTTTTCTTAGACTTCCTTTTTTGTTATTGCTGTATATGTGCATTTAGCTTCAAACTGAGGACTTGTTTTTCATCTCTGAGTAGCAATAGCCTAACAGATGAATATTTATAGATTATTCAAGGTGCATTGTGGCACGTTCAGCTGTTGGCACGTTTCATAAATCACTCCGGATACAAGCATCTGCCAAATGACTAAATGAGAGGTGCACCGATTGCAATTTTATTGCCGATTCCGATTCTCGATTTTTTAAATATATGATTGGCCGATCTTGATTTTGGCCGATTCCAATTTTCTTTCTGTCTAAGAATTATAAATGACAGCATACAGAAACGAATGCTAAAGAAAGATAACAGGAGCTGTTGGCTTGTACCCGGCTCTATTCTCTCACTAGCTTTATCAAACACTGCAAACTCAAATTGTATTTTGTTACAGCCTTGATAAGAGTCTTTTACCAGTTAGTGCAAGGGTACAAGTACAAGAATTGCCCACCCCACTCAGGTCGCAGTTTTACACATCACTAGTGTATGCCACTGACAGCACTAAAAACATACTCTTATGCATAAATGGTACAACACAATTAAAAACACGCACTATGAGCTTTTATTAACTAATACAAAGACAAACACACAAAACAGATCACAAACGCACAAGTACCCAAAAATAAGCAGACCATTGAGCCGTGTGCTAAACGTTGGGACCGGGAAACAAACATGCAAGCCGTTCAGCCGTGTTTTAATTAATTAATAGCTCTGCATACACATGAACTGAATTCTGAATTAACGAAAGTCAAAGCACTGTGCTGTTTGTGTGTGGCTGTGTTTGGACTGCTGTCGCCGTCACAGGTGCAGACGGGTAGGGTAAATGACTGATCACCGATCAGGGCTGATCATGCTGAAAACTGGCCGATTCCGGTCAATTGATCTGTGCATTTGTAGACTAAATGTAAATGTTAAGTCAGGAAACGTGTCAATTTCTGTCTACTGTAATTACAAAACTCTTTAAGTGTTTAACACTGCGACTCTGCATAATCACCTGGTGCAGCAAACGGCCATTTGCAATGTGTTAAACCATGCCATGTGATGATGATTCCCAGAAGGATTGTTTTGTCTGAGTTAAATTAGGCGATTAGATGCTACAGCGACAGACGTCAAAATCGTTTTCGGTTGCAATACAGAAGATGACAGAGCACTAAACAGCCAAAGATACAAAGTCTTCAGGGGGCAGATGGGCTTGGTCATTCATAATTCACCAGCTGCACTCTGAATAACAGCCTTTGAGGAATAGTTTGACATCCCAGATGAATAATTAAAAGATGCCCTTTTCCCCATTAAAAAAGACAGACAGACACCATTTCCATCGTCTGATAGACCACACATTAGTCTCTGAAGGCTGCTGTGGCTTTGCTAATTTGGCATACTGTCAGATATTTCAAATATAGCAATCAATTACCCTTTATATCAGGCACGGTTTCCATGCACATTCCAAGTTTTTGAAAGGATTTTTATTGGTGGCATTACTGATAATGTAGAAAGCAACAGCTGAAGAAAAAACGTTTCAACATTTGCAACCATTATCATGAACATCTTGGGATTATATATAGCAAGGGCACAAGGCACCCTCAGTGGTTCAGTGGGTCAACTGTACCCAGGCCCAGCAGTTCAACATCAAGTGTTGTGTTTACAGAAAAAACCCAGCCACTGGGTATGTGCTTCTAGTGCCAGTCCCAAGCCCATAAATGAGGGTTGTGTCAAGAATCCACTGTGGTAAATAAAGTTGGGTACCAAAACCTGGTTCCAAAATTCCAAGAACCGGGTAGCCAATTCTGTCAGGACCGGTGCGTCATGTAATCATGTACGTCATCATATGGTTTTGTTTTGATATGCTCCGCTATGGCATTAGCAGAAGACGGATGTTCATAAGTGCTCAAAAGTTTGGATCCACATTGTGAGAAAAAACAAAAAAGGCAAATTCCATATGCGTGGAAAGCTGATCTGTTGTAAAGGAGGTTGCATCTCCAACATGGCGAAACATCAATTGTTTTCAAACATCATCAGCATATTGAGCTTCAGCAGTGAACCATGTTCAACCGACTACAGTCTCCTAGCCCAAGCCAGTTCCATAGAGAGTGCTAGAATATCCAGTCCCGATAGCCTGTGATGTCCCTTTCTCGTTAGCAATGAACGGATAAAATCCATGAATCACAGAGCTGAAATATACAAAATAAAGTGGTACCTCAGTTCTCGGCCACCTCGGAACTTGTAGACTTCTGTCCGCAATGCATTTGACTAGATAAATGTGTCTCGGGAGTTTGCTCGGTACACGGCGCACTTGCTTAAACTTGATTCACTTTCAGCTCAAACTTGATTCACGATTCATGAGATTGTTCAACACTATATCATCAAATAAGCTTTGTGTTAATGATTTTGGCCAAACATTCATTAAACTCCTCAGTTCATGATACATATAACTTATGAAGAATCTGTCGGAGCATAACCCCTTCGTAAATCAGGGAGCACCTGTACAGTACAGCTCCATTAATGCATGTAATGCCTCATACAGTGTGGATTTTCTGGGGGTCTGGAACAGACTATTCAAACTATGACTCCATGACTTTAGTTTCATTCTTAGATTTATAATCTACGCCGCCCAAGGAGGTTGGGTCCCTTTTTGAGTCTTGGTCCTCCCAAGGTTTCTTCCTCATAACACTTAGGGAGTTTTTCCTTGCCACTGTCGCCCTAGGCTTGCTCAATTTGGGATTGGACGTAGATATTAGGAGATAAGCTAAACTTGTAAAGTTGCTTTGAGACAATGCTCCATTGTAAAAAGCCCTATATAAATAAATCTGACTTGACTATTTCAATTTACATTATTCCTTTTGGGAAAGATTTGCTCAGTACTCAACAAGCCTTCTGGAATGAGAACAGAGGTACCCCCCCTATATATATATATATATATATATATATATACCTAAACATTTGGCACCTTTTTTCACCATTTTGGGATCGAAACTTGGAATCGATAAGCAGAATCAGAATCAGTAAACTGCAAACGATACCCAACCCTAGTGGTAATCCCTAACAGGAGCAGCCAAGAGAGGATTTTATATGGCAAGGGAACAGGATGGAGTGTGATGAGAATGCTGGAGTATTCCCTAATGAGACTCAGTGACTGAGGACAAACATCAGCTCCAAAATGTAATGGCTGTGCCTGATAGTTGGACAATAGAAGAATGATTGCAGACCACAGAAGATTGCTTTAAATTAAGACTACACAAAGCCCAGCTTCCCCCACAAGTTCAATAAAATGCTGCAATGAAGGTTTTACCAGTTTCTATATTGTTCATTAATCTTATTGGAATTCAATATTGTAGTTAATCAAATAATTCACTGTAACACCGCCCTGTTCATTCATTAAACACTTTACTTAATTTCTCTTTAATTATTTCTGGTGAACGGCACATGCTGCGTTCAAAATCTCTTTTGATCCTCCCAATACAGAGCTAATAGACACTCACTGAAGCCCTTGCTACTCTGGGTGTCTATGACAGGATCATGTTCGCTTATAGAGAATAAGATAAACGGCTATTAACTCGTCATTTTGCGCCATGCCGGAACACACCAGCTTCACTGGCAGTTAATGGAACGTGGACAGGCGCGTTTTGCACAGAAGAATATACAATGCATTGGAAAGTCTAAAAACTCCAGGCGAGCTTTAATGTGTCTTTTACCAAGTAGAGGCTTCTGTCTGGTCACTCTGCTGTAAAGCCCAGATTGGTGGAGTGCTGCAGTGAATCCTGACCTTCTGGGAGTTTCTCCCATCTGCACACAGGATCTGTGAAGCTCAGCCTATAATGACCATTGGGTTCTTGGTCACCTCTCTTACCAAGGCCCTTCTCCTCCGATTGCTTAGTGTGGTGGGACGGCCAGCTCTAGGAAGTCCTTCCATTTAAGAATTATGGAGGCCACTGTGCTCTTGGGAACTTTCAGTGCAACAGCATTTTTGTAACCTTCTCCAGATCTGTGTCTCCACACAATCCTGTCTCTGAGCTCTACAGGCAGTTCTTTCCTCCTCATGGCTTGTTTTTCACTCTGATATGCATTGTTAACTGTGAGACCTTATAGAGACAGGTGCATGTCTTTCCAAATCATGTCCAATCAAATGAATTTACCAAAGGTGAACAAGGTGTCGAAACATCTCAAAGATGTTCAAGAGAAATGGGAGGCCCCCAGAGCTAAATTTCAAGTCTCATAGCAAACAGTCTGAATACTTATGTCCTTGTGAAATTTTAGTTTTTCTTTTTTAATAAGTCTGCAAAATTTCAAAATGTTGTTCTCACTTTCTCATTATGGGGTATTGAATGCAGATTGATGGGTGAAACCTTGTTTTGTTTTAAATTCATTTTAGCACAACACCTCAACATAACAAAATGTGAAAAAGTTAAAGGGTCTGAAGACTTTCTGAATTCATTTCATCTATTCTATTGGACAGTGCACCGTTTATAGACTATGCCGATTGGTCAACCTCTCAAGAGGGTGGAATCTTGTAGCCAGTTGGCAATCAGTCAAATAAGAGTCAATTTAAAATAAAATAAGGTGTGTTATTATGTGATACAACCAACTGCAGCTCCACTGGAGGGATATAAGCAGCACACTGCTATGGCTGTCCAGTACAAGGAAGTGATCACATGAACAGGTGTTTCCCCTATTTTAAAATCCACCAGCTGCCATCGATGGAAACATACTTCCTTAAACTAATAAACTACAAAAAGCAATGTGCAGAATCAATGTGTATGTCCAGTCAAGCACGGACCAGCTGACAAAATATTTATGGAATAACGTATTGAAAGAGACAAAGAAAGAGAAAATGGTTAGTCCACTGTCGGCCTGCAGCTGCTGCTCAGCTCAGCTCAGCTCAGCTGGTTTCTGCCCGGATGTCCAGCATCTAGGGGAGAATATCATACTGTGCGTCACTTGCCCGGGGAAAAAAAATCGAAATTCAAAATTCAGAATATAGTTTCTGCTGAATGTGTATTTACCTTTATACCACAGTTAGTTCCGACCCGCAATCTGAGAGACGTCTTCCGCCGGGACATTATTGACCATAACGACACTGTGACCGACGCTCTATAAGTATTAATCCGCGGCACACACGTAACCTGGCACCGACGCCGCCAGAAAAAGCAGCCAAGTTATAATGAGTAAAACACTGCCGAAATGAAAGTTATTACTTTATTACAATCTATTGTTTTGAAAACGATATGAATTTGGAAGATGAAGCTATTCATGACCAACATGAGCTAAAGGTTATCACCTTAGGATTGGCGGGAAGCGCTGGAAGCGAAAACGAAGTAGTACTTAACTCAATCGGTTTCCGCGATTTAATGGATTCAAGCCGACTGAAAGAGCAACGCGACTGAAGATCAGTTTTGGTCCCTCAACAAAAATGACCTGAATCGCTTCATCCTCAGAAAGACGTCGTTTGCTGGACCTTCTTAAACTCGCATCTTCATTAAACCACCATTCACGGCTAATCGGGCGTTCCATTGATCTGACAGTTTGTTATCTGAAGTCAGCTCTAACCCAGTGAAGCTGCGGATGCTCTGTAAACTCTGCTCTTGACATTGCTGACTGATAAAGATTACCATTAAGAGCTTCATTTTTTTTTTTCATACAAATTTATAATCACTAATCAAACGGACCTAGACTTTGGTAGAAAAAACAGGGATCTTCACTCCGATTTGCTTCAGTCGGGATAGAATAGTGGATCTTAGGAGGAACAGCTTGCCTGTAAACCCGACCCATATTGAATGTAAATAAACTTATCTTTAATAAATTAAAACTTACCAATCGAATATTTGGTTTATTGTCTGAATAATAAAACAGTATTGGGAATTTCTGTTCCTAGACTTTAATGCGTGAGGTAACAATAGAATGGCAAACTATTTTACCTCGCGGAGAAGGGTGATTCTAAACGTTTTTTAAAACGTTTTTTCTGTCCTTTTTATCTTAAACAATTCTAACAATAAATGATAAACGATAACGGAACTGTGGTTATAAAAAGCCCAATAGGCATCGAGGGGGTGCATTATTGTGAATATATCACAGGAAAGAGGCGTTACGGCCCTCCGCTTCACGTCGGGCCTAACAACACCTCTTTCCTGTGATATATTCACAATAATGCACCCCCTCGAGTGCCTTATTGCTTTAGTATAATCGGATTCCTATGGTAAAGTCGAAATAATAATATAGATTCCTCATAATCCGAGTAGGATTTGTATTTGTTTATCTCTGTATTTATGTTTTAACTACAGCTTTTTTCAGAGCCCCAAAAGTTCTCTATGCATAATTGGTGGGCATAAAATGGCTGAGGAACTGTTTATATATCAATCCAGTAATGAAGTAGTGCTTTGATTTTGGAAAGGAGCCCTGCTCCACTAAGCCTTATTCTTTGACTGCTTCCATTTCCGATAGATGGGTGGGAGTAGGAGCAGCCTGGCACTATTTATAGCATGGTGAGAAATAATTCAAAGCAATCTGAGAGAAGATCTCACAAACCAGTGACAGAAGGAGGGATGACGGAGGAAATCCTTTATCTGTCTCTGTAGGACTGTGCAGTAATCTTATGTAACGTGCTTTAAACATTGCAAAATACCTATTTAAAAGTTGAACATTTTCTTTTAATTTGCCTACTTTAAATCTGTTTTTGAAACTTTGCAGAAACCCCTAACCAGCTGCAGATCTCAGTGGTATCTGAACATTTTACACCTGGGTCTTCTGGTTCTTTTTGTTTCTTGGTTAGATCCAGTTTTAGTTTTTCTATCAAAACAGTATTGGGCATCTTTATAAGAAATATTTCAGATACTTCACTGTCATGTGATGGATGAAAGAACCTTCATTTTATAAAACGACAAGTGACTAATGGTTCTTAAAGGAGTGGTACGTTTTGGCAATTCTGACTGGAGCAAATTTTATTTTAAAAATGGAACAAATATTATTATCCCTTTATCCTAATCAGGTGGTTTGGGGGGCTATGTCAGAATTCCCAGGATTAATGTGAGCATGTACCAAGGACAGGGTTTCAGGTCTGGGTAGCTGACCAGCTCTTTCTCAGACATGGTCAGTTGTGAGTGTATTATGTCCAACCCGACTGGGGGGCCCCCACTGGATCTCAAACCTACAGTGGTAGGCTAGCTTATTGCCGCTGTACCACCCAAGTGCCCAATTTGCATTTAAAGCATGAGAAAAGAGGATTGCTTTAGGATTATGGATCCCGATGGGGTTTGCAGTCACACAATGAATAATAATGTACAAATCAGTCATTTCACACAGTAATTGTCACTTGTAACATCTAAACCACACACACACACGTCCGTTGCGCTATCCAGGTAGGGACTTTCCATAGATATAACCCTAACCTTAACCTCAGTAACCTAAAACAGATCTTTTGGCTCTATTGGCTTTTCTAAAGACAGTTGTAGTTTCTCTAAAAATCGTTTGTGTCTGTTTGGACCAGCAAGATGTCCCCGCCATGTCAAAAAATTCAGATCTTTCTATCCTTGTGAGGACATTTGGTCCCCACGATGTACTACAAACATGCCCACCCACCCACACACACACACTTAGATTAGGAGATAATCTAAATTTGTAAAGTTGCTTTGAGACAATGCTCCATTGTAAAAAGCGCTATATAAATAGATCTGACTTGACTTGACTTGACACACACACACACACACACACACACACACACACACACACACGTGTAAACATATATATATATATATATATATATATATATATATATATATATATATATATATATATATAATTATATAGATAGTTTTTCCCACATTTCTATACCTGCATATCCTGATGACAGGGCGGCGGGGGCAGGGGTCGTTTTTGTCTAAAACACTCTACAAACTACCTGTCTGCTTCTGCTTTATTTAATTTCCCTTATCTTAATGAAGGGACTTCTAACTTATATTATAAAAAACAAAGACACGGAAACAAAGAATTTAGGAAGGAAGCCATTAGTTTGTGTGTGTTTGCTGTGTGTATAAATGTTGTATTATAAAACTCTTGTGGTGTTTTTATGCTACTTGTAGGATGAGCTTGTTCGTTGTGGACAAACCGGAAGCTCTGATGGGCCAGCATGATTTTAAGGGCATTCAACCAACGCAGGCAGAAGAAAAAGAGATGACGAGGTGAAGGGGAAGTGGAAATGAAGTAAGAAAAATTTAACGGAAGACGGCGAAAATTAAAGAAGGTGAGGTTGTACTCGGTGGGATTTTGGTGTGAAGGACTGAAGGACCCGCTTTAATAGAAGTGGTTTTTGCTTTGTCAGTAAAAAATTTGACACGGTGTGAAAAATGAATTTTGGTGAAAGTGAATGAAAATTGAAAAGAAAAGGCCTTTTATATACCTTTAATCACATTCTTCACAACTTGAAACCCCACTCCTGAAGGATCCAAAATTTGTGTGGACTGTGTTCTGTGAAATGGTCCCACTTTCACGATTACTACATTCAACGCAGAGCACTATTAAGAATTAGTGGGTGAATGGTGAATGAGGTAAAAAATGAACTGGAACCCTTCTTAGACGATTTTTGCTAAACCAACTAAACATACTTTGGCCAAGACAAACAAAAAAGGAGCTAGAATAAATGTAACAGTGGGGCAAAAAAAAGATATAGTTCCAGCCATGATTGAGCAAGTTCTCCTACTTGAAAGATGAGAGAGGTTCGAATTTTCATCATAGGTACAATTAACTATGAGAGACAAAAATGAGAAAAAAAAAAACATCCAGGAACAAGAGGAAGGAAATCAACACAAAATATAGGATTTTTAAAAATTTAAGTATATGGTTAACTCACAAACAAGCAACGATTTTCTGGCTCCACAAGACCTGTAACTTCTGCTTAAGGAAGCCTCTTCGGTCCTCCCCACTCGTTAACATTGTGTATATTAATGGCATCTGTTTTGACCTCGGTATCTGTAATAATATAAAAGGACACCTGTCCACAGCCCTCAGTCAGTCAGACTCAACCATGGCCCAAGACCAAAGAGCCGTCGAAGGAAACACCTGGAGAGAAAGAAAAGAGGGGGAAAACTTGCAGACCTTTGCACCCAGGCTGGAAGGGTGGAATCTAATCTGAATGTGAATTGAATGAGTTGAATTCTACTAATCTTACAATAGGGCAAAGCAGGTTGGTGTCTGTGAATAAATCAAGCTGTGGGAGCCAATAAAGCAATTAGCAGCAATGGGAGCAAAATTAGCAATGTAAGAAAATGGAAGACAAAAAAGACATACAAGGACCATTGAAAATCTCCCTCGACGGAGAAAAGCCCCACGCAAGCTATCATTCACGTGGGGGGTTTCTTAAAATGATCATGAGAACGGTGAGCAAAAATTCCAGAACCAGCAGGACACTACACGGAGGACATGAGGAATCGCCTGCAGAGGCTGGGACACCAAAGTTCCCAAAGTAACAAAGGCTTACCATTCAGTAAAACAACTACGCCGAGTGGGAGACTCCACTTACGCCGAGTGGGAATCAGGGGACTCAAGATCCTGCAGTTCAGTTGCCAGGCGTTTGCGTGTTTTTTTCGTTTTTTGCTTTTTTTTGGTTTTTTTTTGTTTTTTTCGTTTTTTTGCCCCCCCCCCCCCCCCTGGTTAAAAGCCAGAAGTCTAGTTAGTAACATGTCCAGGACCGTTCTGATGAAGTTTGCCAGAGAGCATATGGCTGATCCAGACAAGAGGATTGGGAGGAATGAGGGGGAATATATGTGGTCAGATTGAAACCAAAATAGAAACTTATTGGTTAAAAAAACTCAAATTGTCATGTTTGGAGGAAGAAGAAAGAAAGGAAGGAAGAAAGAAGAAGAGAAGAAATGCTGAGTGTTGGCAGCCAAGACAACCATACATACTTTGTGAAGCATGGGCATGGGGTGGGGGGGGGGGGGGGTGGTGGGGAAAAATAATGATTTAGGCGGGTTGGGTGGTCCCCGACTATACCATACTAAGTGGACAGGTTCTCGACGCTGATTCCGTGTTGTTTTGTAAGGGGAAGAATGAACGGGGCCATGTATTGTGAGATTTTAGCACAAACAAACCTCCTTCAACTCAGGAGTTGAGAAGCATGAAGATGGTGGAACATGGCGCTGGGTTCTTCAAGCCATAGCATGACAAGTTCCCACAAACACACCGCTCGGGGCAACGAAGGCGTAGGAGTGGATCCGTAAAATTAAAACAAGCATTTCAAGGTCTGGGAGTGGCCCTAGCCACAAGTCTCCCAGACCTCAGCCCCATAGAAAATTTGTGGAGGGAGTTTTGAGTTGAAAAGGGAGTGAATGAAGTTGTGAATGAAAGTCTGTGTAGTTGAAAAGTTGAAAGTTTGAAATGAAAATGGGGGAGTTGATGGAAAGTGTCTGTGTTTGCCCCAAAAAAACCCAACAAAACATCACTGCTCTAGAGGAGCTCTGCATTATCTGCATTAGGAACGAGGCCACAAACAAAAAATACCGATACAGTGTTGTGCAAACCTAGTGAAAGACTCCTACAGGGAAACGTTTTTTGACCTCTGTCTCATATGCCAACAAAGTTATGTACAAAGGAGTACTGAGTTGAAATTTTGTTATTTATTGACCAAATACTTATTTTCCACCATACCAATTGATTTACAACAATTTAAATTCTTTATTAAAAAATGTGTTGATTTCCTAGATTTAGATTTTTTTTTCTCACATTTTGTTCTCATAGTTGAAGATATGATGAAAATACAGACCTCGCTCGTCTTTCTTAAGGTCGAGAACTGCACAATCAGTGGCCTTCTTCCCTTTTTCTCTGACTAAATACTTTTTTGCCTCACTGTATTATATTGCGATGCCTGCATCAGAGACGTCAGAGAAGTCGCACTTAAATGTTTATTAATGTTGTAAACAAACCGTTCTTGTTCATTAAGCCCCATCTAATATAATGTTTTGTTAAACCAATCATTACATTATGCTAATAGACGGAAGCTCCTGTTCTCAGTGGGACTCCTAATAAGATTAATTTTTGTTTTGTAAATTTGTATACAAGGGGAAAAAGTACACATTTATTTAAAAATGTATTTTCAGAATTGTAAAAAGGGAATGTTTCCCCTCATTTTTAAGTTTTTTTAAGATATGGTGATGAAGCTATTTTATAAAACAGAAGCATTCAGTTTAAATTTAAACCTCTGTTTCTAGTTAGTAATTTCCTTTTGATTTGCACGGATAGTGTTCCCTGCTTTTAAAAACGTACACCAATTAAAATGTGCGTTGTTTACACTTCAGTAATTAAAAAAAGAAAGTTGGATCAAAGAAAAATGAAAATAATTCATGTGAGAAAATCCACATCCTGAGCTCAGTGTCATGAAAAATCATCCAAATCAACAAACTGGGTGAACAGTGCTCAGTGTGCATCATTACACCCCTTTTTTTTTAAACGTATGTATGCATTCTGTAAAATGGCGTATATTGTACAATTGTAAGGTAATGAAGTTTTATTTAATATTAACTATTTTCCTCGCAATTCTAGTGTTGCGCATATTAAACATGATTATTAAATATTTTTCAATGGTCTCTGACCAGCTTCTAACAAGAAACGTGTCTCCACCCCCTTTTACGTTTGGCACCAATCTACATAATTGGTAAGCAAAGAAGAAAGTGAGGGAGATTCAAAGTGCAGCGCATTGTAGAATAGACAAATTTACCTTAGCCCTTTTTTATTTTAAAACAAGTGAGTGAACAGGATTACAGTTGGTGACAAGGCATCTTCTGTGCTTGTTGTATTGAGACTACTTTTTACATTGAGAATCAGTCAATGGAGATTTGGTTTTGATTTTGACTGGGTCAAAAATTTCCCCATTGTGTCTAGAGCTACCACGCGTTGTCGGACCTGACTTGCGGTTTTTTGTTTAATATAAAGTGCTTACAGTCCGTAAGAAAGATCATTGTGCTCACTAAAAAGTGTTTTCACTTTTCAAATACAGATTTGCAGAACTTATAATAAGGAGCTGATTGAAGATGGAACATGGCTGGGTCTTCCAGCATGACAATGATCACAAACACACCGCTCTGGCAACAAAGGAGTGGCTCCGTAAAAAGCATTTCGAGGTCCTGGAGTGGCCTAGCCAGTCTCCAGACCTCAACCGCATAGAACATTTGTGGAAGGAGTTGAAAGTCTGTGTTGCCCCAAAACATCACTGCTCTAGAGGAGATCTGCATGGAGGAATGGGCCAAAATACCAGCTACAGTGTGTGCCAACCTGGTGAAGACTTACAGGAAACGTTTGACCTCTGTCATTGCCAACAAAGGTTATGTTACAAAGTATTGAGTTGAATTTTTGTTATTGACCAAATACTTATTTTCTACCATAATTTACAGTTAAATTCTTTTCAAAATCCTACAATGTGATTTCCTGGATAATTTTTCTCATGTTGTCTCTCATAGTTGAAGTGTACCTATGATGAAAATTACAGACCTCTCTCATCTTTCTAAGTAGGAGAACTTGCACAATCAGTGGCTGACTAAATACTTTTTTGCCTCACTGTATATTTGCGATGCCTCGGCAGCCCTCCATCAGAGAAGTCGCAATTAAATGTTTACTAATATGTACTAAACGTTCTTGTTCATTACGCCATCTAATATAATTTTTTGTACACCAGGGGGTGTACAAAATGATGATAGAAATTTTGGCATTCATCCACCACACCTATTCTAATTCAGTCCTACCACTAACCATTAAACATTAAGATATTTTTACTTGAAGATAAATAACAAAATGTGATAGACAAACCTCATAAATACACTCACCAGCCACTTTATTAGGTACAGCTGTTCAATTGCTTTTAACGCAAATATCTAATCAGCCAATCTCATCTCAGCAACTGAATGCATTTAGGCATGTAGACATGGTCAACACAACCTGCTGCAGTTCCAACCGAGCATCAAAATGGGGAAGAAAGGTGATCTAAGTGAATTTATGAACATGGAATGGTTGTGGTCTGAGTAGTTCAGAAACTGCTGAGCCATTTTGGTGGTGGACTCAGAATTAGGCATAAATAACATGAAAGCATGGATCCATCCTGCCTTGTATTAACAGTTCAGGCTTCTGGTGGTGTAATGGTGTGGGGAATATTTTCTTGGCACAATTCAGGCCCCTTAATACCAATTAAGCCTCATTTAAACACCAATGTCCATTCTGTTATGACCACATCTTCTAATAACTACTTCCAGGAGGATAATAAATCATGTCACAAAGCTCATCCCTATCACTTCACTAGTGACCCAGGGTTCAAACCCCAGCACTGCCAATCGACGGGGCTGGGCATCACACAGTAACTGGATGCATCAGAGGAAGCGATGGTCAGATGAAAGAAGGTCTAACAGAGTGCACATTCGGGTTGAACCCCGTCCTGCTACCCCAACCAGTATAAAACAGGCATACAACAAGAAAAGCAAAAATTAGTAAAAAAAAAATATATATATATAGAAAATATAGAAATTGCACAACTTGATATTTGACAGTAGAGTTTGATCCAAATGTTTGGTCACCTCTTGTGAACTTGCATCTTTCACATCTTTTGATCATCTTTACACATAAAAGTTCGGCAAGTGTAGGGACCATGCCAAATGAGCCTCTAGTGTTTTTGTAATGTCTCAGAAATTGTCTCATTACATATAATAAACATCTGCAAAAATACGTAGGTTTGCTCCTTTCACGGGTTGTCTTACTTCTTTTCAGTTAGATCATCCAAACAACGTGGAATTTGACCAGGAGTGTCCATTTGCAAAAGTCGTATACTCCCTATATTTATCTTAGCTTTGTATTAATTATCTAATGACAAACAAAAGTTTCGACCAAACAAATGATCATTCTTGTCGGTTTTTTATCTGTGTAACTGAAAAAGTTATTACAGCAATGTTTATAAGCAGGAAAAACAGTAACAGACCAGCAATTTCCATACGGAATGAAGCGTACGGAGAAAGATTAACCCTCGAGACTAAGCTTTACCTGTAGTTCTAATGAAGGTGTCCGGATTGCTGTGGCGTTACCGGGGTTGTACGGTTCCCAGTTTATACAGCTTGTGTACTCAATATACTGGCTTATATTTTATATTTGACTTGTTCTAACTGAACAAATGATAGTTTAATGCAGGTAAATATTAGACAATTGGTTCAAACGAGTATGAATTCGGCCAAAACTAGCCCATAACCGTACGACTACACAAACTGACTCTTTTCAACTGGAAAACAAGGCGTCCAGACTACTTCTGCTTAAAGAGCTTAAAAAAACCAACGTACATTAACATTTTTTGCATGTTGTATTTTGTGCGCGGTGCTTAAATATCTTAAACATCTTAAACCACTCACCTCAACTGTCCTCATTAGGCTGAAAGTGCTTCTACTCCGCTTTTCGTCTTTCATCGAGTCGTTAAACCGTTCGGCGGCTTCCTCGAGCCTAAAACTCAAACGAGGTTCAAACTAAGCATAAACACAACGTGAATATGAGATATGAGATACAGCAAAGCGCCGTCACTCCTCTTCACACTGTCTGCTCTGTGCCGAACTGCTTCTCAGTAACTGAGGAGGAGATTCTTCATGACGCTGTCAGCGCTCTCGAACAGCTGAAGTGAAGCTGCGCGCGCGTTGGCGCATGCCCGCTTCTAATCTCGCGCTCCCTCGAGACGCCGATGCGCTCAGATTGCCAAGCAACAGCTCCAGCACGCGCCCGAAAATACCGAACATGCTACCCGTCGCCAAGTTTGTGTTCCGCGTTAACCGTGTTGCCTCCCGGTTTCACTTACAGTAAATTAGACAATGCTTCACAAGTAATTAATGCAGCATTGTTTCACTCGTCACAGCGACCCTCAGCGTGATGAACGAAATAAATCCGAGTCTGAGAGACCGTTCACTCACGGTGCATCAGTAGGCTACATCAACGTTTCACACAAAATTCATTAACTGAATACACCACTGCCTCACTTAAGATCTATAAATACATCACGGTTTCACTCACAGGTCATTAATAGTCTAAATCACTGCCTCACTCAAGTTTTATAAATATATCACCGTTTCACTCAGGTCATTGATAGCCTCCATCACTGACGTTTTATAAACACTCAGGTCATTAATATATAACTGCCTCACTTATGTTTCACATTAACATCACTGATAAGATTATAAGGTAAATAGGTAATGCATGTCTTAGGCACCCTAGAACATCACTTTGTTTACAGTGTTTATTTCTGGACCCTGTTTTTTCTTGTATATGAGTAAATAGGTATAATTTATAGTCATTGACCAAAAAAAATAACGCACCCAGATAGAAATGTCAGATTGCTGGAAAACCAGGTCTCAGGCAGATATGTAAATGATTACAGGTGTGGTCTGATTAAACACTGGATCTTGCCACAAGAGGGCATAAAAGTGCTTCCCCCACTGCCCTATAAAAAGGCTCTCAGATGCTACTTTTGGGTATCATACCTCTTAGTGAGAGGCCATTGACTGCTAGACACGCCTCTACAACACACTCAATGACATTTCACCCAGTTGACAGAGGGGGTGCTTCATTGGACTGAGAGAAGCGGGACTGTGGTGGCCTGGTGGGTGTTGGACTATGAACCAGAAGGTCCAGGGTTCAAATCCCTCCTCAGCCAAAAGTTGCCACTGTTGGGTCCTTGAGCAAGATCCTTAACCCACAATTTCTTGGATTGTAAGACTGTATCAATTGTAAGTCGCTCTGGATAAGGGCGTCTGCTAAATGCTGTAAATGTAAATGTAAGCAGGATGGGCATTTCGACGCATTGGCCGCTAAGGTAAGGATTATAAGGTAAGACAAGATGAGATAAGAAAAAAGATAAAATACCTTTATCGCTGTACGAGTACAATGATGTCGTTGGAGCAAGCCTGAAGAATCCAAATTCTAAAGCATAAAAACGTCAGCATAAAGTATAGAGAAAACACACAAGAGATACAAATAGCTAAAAAATGTACGGTAATATTTACACAGAATGAGATTTACAGAGAGAATGTGAACGCAGAAGTGTCCATCATTTAAGTTATTCATAAAATGTCTCACAGTTCAATGCCGTTTTTCACAACTGTTTACACACCAAAATAACTAGAAACACAATCACGGATACAAACTCATGCACCAAATCCTTGAACCTAGCTAAATGGCAAAGCACAACATCTGTGCACTGAGTTTTCATGTCTAAATCACACTTTTTGCAAAACACTGCACACAGATCTCTACATTAGGTACACCATTCAAAAGTAAAATTTCCTGTGATCCTTTAGAAAGCAATGCCAACCAAATTTGCCAAGCTTTATACATAACTGCCAACATCGACTCATCACAGGTGTACACACAAGTTGTTTAGTTGTTAATACAGAATTCAGAGCTTTTGAACTAGAAAAGGCCAGAGCAAAAAGCCAGCAAGGTGTCCTCCATCACCATGACAACCTTCGTCCCTACAAAACCGAACCTGCACTCATTACATTCCGGGACACACTATGTGGGATCCTCTTTCCAGCCAGGCAGAGGTGTGGACTAGAGCAGCCCAGGTATCATCTAGGACAACATGGGTTTCCACTCGACTGCTGTGGTCCAATTTGGCCCAATTTGCAGTTCTGTACATCCCACCAAGGTCTGCATGGTGATGGAGGACATCTTGCTGGGTAACGGCTGTGCATGCTGTCCAGGGACATTCGCAATACCATCCCTGACCCAATCTTATGGCTTAAAGTTAAAGCCAGCCTCATCAATAGAAATTATAAAAGTGCTGAATTGCAGCAGCATCCAGTTCCTAGACTGTCGGAAACAGATAATAAGACAACGAGAAATAGGCCCAGAGCAATCGATATGGCGATGCACAATACACAGGTTTACTGTACAGAACAATGCTGATATGACAGTACATTCACAGTATATTACTTACTTACACATATTCATAGAGCTGTTATTCAACCCTCTGAGTTTCGCTCAAATTGCACCCTGTAGACCTGTTTCATCGGGAATCAGTTGTGTTGTCTGCAGTTACGTGGTTCTGGAATTCTCAAGGCAAAAGAGAGTCCAACCCGGTACTAGCAATAAAGAGGCCAGTGAGTGTATATAATACATAAGGTTACATCCATACACAAGGTTATCACAAGACAAGTCACTCATACGCTCAAGTCAATGCCAATTTAGTGTAGTCAATTAACCTAACATGCATGTCCTTGGACTGTGAGGAAACTGGAGTACCCGGAGTAAACCCACACAGACACGGGGAGGACATGCAGACTCCACGCAGAAAGGACCCATCCCGCTCCACCCTGGGATTGAACCCAGGACCTTCTTGCTGTGAGGTGGCGATGCTAGCCACTGAGCCCATGCACGTGCTGCCCATGTGAGTAAATAGGTATCATTTATAGTCGCTGACCAAAAAAATAAAGCACTCATGCATGCAGTTAGGTCTCAGACAGATATGTAAATTATTACAGGTGTGGTCTGATTAAACACTGGGTCTTGCCTCAAGAGGGCATAAAAGTGCTTCCCCCACTGCCCTATAAAAAGGGTAACAGATGCTACTTTTGGGTATCATACCTCTTAGTGAGAGGTCGTTGAATGCTAGACACGCCTCTACCTCACACTCAATGACATTTCGCCCAGTTGACAGAGGGTGCGCTTCATTGAACTGAGAGAATCAAGATGAGCATTTTGACGCATTGCCCACTAAGTTGTCCATTCTAACCTAACTGTTAGGAGGTGATGAGAGCAGTGGTTCTGTGAGGGCACGAACACATGGTGAACAGGCTCTGGACGTACCAGACATACCACCAGTAGAGATGACTGTATGATCCACTGAAAAGCATGAGCAGCTCCCACAGTTTTGTTGTCCACCAACCAAACACAGGTGGCAAATTTACTACACACCCCAGTCTCTGCCCAGACCATTTCCAGGTGCTCCCAACTGCTGGTGTGATGTTCTCAGGATCTCAGTTGACAGAATATGAAAATGAGTCTCAAGCAGAACAAGACTATCAGAGGGATGCAAGCAATACACTGTTTGTATGTAATTTCACATATTTCACATATTATGACATTACATTTTATTAATTGTAAAATAAGAATATTTATTTTGTGATAAATGTTTATGCTCCAAACAACAATGCATATTGTGCATGCAATTTTGATGTGTTCCTTTCGTTGCCCTCTAGTTGCTATCAATGCAACACAAGCACAGGCACTGGATGCGTCTTTGGGTGTCTATGGAACAAATGTGACCTTACGAAGTATGTTAGGAATAAAGAGTTGGTCATCCAGCACAACATGGAAATAAAATGCTACTTAAATTATGAAGTTTACTATGTCGTTAGTGTTGTGATGCTTTTGGGAAATCCACCCCAAATGAATTGTAATGAAAAGTAGAGCAGACTATTGGAAAAGAAACTAACAAATAAGCAAACAATTGAGTAGGTACTGAAGAAAAAAAAAGACAGAAACTGACACAATCCCAAAGCAAAAAACTTTATAATGTTGCCATTCATTCTCACAACCCTTAAAAAAAGCTTTGCCACTGAGGATACCAAGAGGTGAAGTGTTTCATGTGTTATTTTGTCCCATTCTTCCAGCAACACATCTTAAGATGTGCAACGATACAGTTTGATATTGTTGCATTTTCGCTTAAAAATTCTCCACACATTTTTATAGTGGCCAGTCCCATACCGTACCCTCTTCTTCCACAGCCATGATTTTGTGATGTGTGCTGCATGTGGTTTTGCATTGTCTTGCTGGAAAATGCATGGCCATCCCTGCAAAAGATGTAGTCTTGAAGGCAGCACATGTTGCTATAAAATGTCAGGGTACTTTTCTGCATTAATCCTGCCATCACAATTGTGTAAAATACCTTTGTCAAGGGCACTGACAGAACCCCATACCATCACAGAACGTGGATTTTGCACTTGTTGCTTTTAGCAGTCTGGATGGTCCTTTTTGTATTTGGTCCAGAGCACACAGCATTGATTTCTGCTAAAAACGACCTGGAATACTGATTCATCTGACCACAAGAAACATTTCCACTGTGTGATGGCCTAGATGCCTCAAGTCCACTGCTTCTGGACATGGTTAACATAAGGCTTATTTTTTTGCAGTTTTAAGTGGCATTTGTGAATGTAACTCCATATTGTAGTGCTTGATAAAGGTTTGATAAAGTCATTTCTTACCAATGTGGCTATATCAGCTATTGATGAATGACAGTTCTTGATGCATTGTGATCCTTCATGCACTACAAATCTGCAATGAAATTCCTCCAGGTTCCTTGAATCGTTTAATGATATTATGCACTGTAAAGGGAGAAACATGCAAAGCCCTTCCAATCTTTCTTTGAGGAAAATTGTTTTTAAACATGTCAATAATTTTTATTCTCATTACTAGCCCTAAATTGCCCCTGTCCCAACTTTTCTGGAATGTTTTGCAGGCCTGAAATGCAGGAATGTATGTTTATTAACAAATTAAGGGTTCATACTGTCTGCAACGAAGTAAAATTCAAAATAGATGTACGACACACTGCATATTATTTATTGTTATTTATATTCGCATTTTCCATAGTGTCACAAGTTTTTCTGAATTGGGTTTGTAAGAAAGAAAGAAGTACGGGACAGAGGAAACTTATGAAAAGGAAAGAATGGAAAAATTAAACAACTGAGCAAGAAATGTGTTTGGAAAACTTGAGAGTCACATAAAAAAAACTCAGCTAGCACATGAAGAATTCATGAGGTATCCTACAAAATTATAGCACTGAAACAGGGAGAGCTTCATCAGATTGATGTCTCTCAGATTAAAACATAATGAGCACTACCACCGTTTACAGCAATCAAGGAGTTGCACGCCTAGATAGAGCAGCATAAATTCCTTGACTCACTCATCACATTATCGGAACTAAAGAGGCACTAGAATAAATGAAAAAGGAACGGTTCATGGGAGATGATGTTTTTTCCTCCAAAGCTTTCCACCAAAATGATCAATATGAGACTTGATAGAACATCTAATCCTTCATTCATTTAATTATACCGTAGAGACCAGAGTGCTGCCTCATTTTATTTATCTGAAAAAGGTAGTCTCTTAAATGTTTAAGCCATATACCAAGACCAATTCTACACAGATAATAACCACTCTCTTCTAAAACCATTTAAATGGCTTCCTCAGAGGATATTCTGCATTTAATGAAGACTTATTCCAACAGGCTCCAGCTGTCAAAAAGGGTTGTAGTCAGTTTCATGTCAAGATCTGAATCATGAACTGACCCCCATGTGTTCTGCTTGCTGCACTCCTGGTCTATTGGGTGCCAAACCCTTTTGGATCTGGGGAACACAATTCTGTACCTGACCAATATCCACCAGAGGCAGGGATCAAGACTGAGACTGTCTGCTTTGATCCTCACCTCTGGTGAAGGGAGGTCTGTCAGTTACATAGTTGCATTCCCCAGGTCTGGCACCCGATATACTAGAAGGGTCTGGTGCCCAAAAGACCAAGAGGACAGACAGAGCAATGGACAGAAGACCCAGGTTAATGACTGGTAGGTTCCTGAGCTTCAGTACTCCTCAGGATGGGGGTTGGATGTGTTTGTCACGTGACCAGATCAATGGTTTGTGATATTGACAAGAAATCCTGTTGTATGACACCGTTACATCAAGAAGAGAGCCTGCCACATTACACCACTACACAGTGACATCGACATGAAAAGCTGCCAGGTTATACAATTACATAGTGCAATTAACATTAAAAGATGTCACATAGCACTGTCACCTAATAGGACTCTGGTAGCCTAGCGGGTAAGGTACTGGACTATGGACCACAAGGTCCAGGGTTCAAATCCCACCTGTGCCAAGCTCAGTGTCCTTGAGCAAGGCTCTTAACCCACAATTGCTGGGATTGTAAGATTGTATCAATTGTAAGTCGCTCTGGATAAGGGCGTCTGCTAAATGCTAAATGACCCTGGCATGGAAAACAGTCACATAACACTGTTACCCAGTGACATCGACACCAAACCTGCAAAATATAACTGTAACGTACTGATACAGACAGGGAAACTTTCTGTTACACACTGGCATTGAACAGAACAGTATTACATGAAAACCTGTCACATAACACTGTTATGAGTGACACTGACATGACAAGCTGCCGGAAGACATTAATACAAAATGGCGTCGATATGAAAACTGCCTCATAACATTGTTATGCTATGGCATTGACATGAAAAGCTGCCACATAAAACTGGTACTGCTATTTAACACTGTGATGTGGTGATTTTGATATGAATAGCTGTCACATAACACTGTTACTCAATGGCATTGAGATGAAGAGCTCCATGCCAGACGATGCCATTAGAAAGTGGCATCAATACAAAACTCACAAAGCTGATACAATTGATACAAAAACCTGCCACATAACACTTGAAAAGCTGCCAGATGACACGGTACTGTGGTAGCCTAGCGGGTAAGGTACTGGACTATGGACCACAAGGTCCAGGGTTTAAATCCCACCTGTGCCAAGCTGCCACTGTTGCCTCCTTGAGCAAGACCCTTAACCCACAACTGCTTGGATTGTAAGATTGTATCAGTTTTAAGTCGCTCTGGATAAGGGCATCTGCTAAATGCTGTAAATGTAAATGTAAAATGTAAATGACACTGTTACAAAGTGGCATCAATAGGGAAACTACCTCATAACACTGTTACACATTGGTATTGACACAAGAAGCTCTAGTATCACACCATTACCTAGTGACACTGACGTGTAAAGCTGCCACATAACACTGTTACACAATAGCTTTGACATGAATTGCAACATTATAGCAGTGCTATGTAGTGGCATTGACGTGAAAAGCTGCCAGACAATGCTATTACAAAGTGCCATCAATATGAAAACTTGTAAAGCTGGCACATAACACAATACACAGTGGCACTGAGATGAAAATCTGTCAATCTTAGCAAGATTGTTCTCAGCGGGTCTTGCTCAAAGACCCAACAGTGGCAGCTTGACAGAATTGGGATTTGAACCGTGGACCTTCTGGTCCATAGTCCAGTACCTTAACCGCTAGCCTACCACAATACCAGCCTGTCACATAACACTGTTACACAGTGGCATTGACATGCGATGCTCCATTATATGACCCTGACAAAACAAGCAGCCAGACTATGCTATTACAAAGTGGCCTCATTAAGAAAACTGCCTCACAACACTGTTACACAGTGGCATTGATATGAATAATTGCTATGTAACACTGTTACACAGTGGCATTGTCATGAATAGCTGCCGCATAACACTGTTACACAGTGGAATAGACATGAGAAGTTGCATTATAATAGCATTACACAGTTGCATTGTCCTGAAAAGCTGCTATATAACACTGTTACATGGTGGTATTGGCATGAGAAGCTCTGTTATAACATTGTTACACAATGGTATTGTCATGAATAGTTGCCACATAACACTGCTGAGGCTGAGGGACATTGACATGACAAACTGGCAGACGATGCTATTACAAAGCTGCCACATAGCACTGTTACACAGTGGCATTGACATGAGAAGCTCCATTATAACACCATTACACAGTGGCACTGACATGGAAAGTCGCCACATAACATTACTGAATGACATTAACATGACAAGCCAGATGATGCTATTACAAAAGGTCATCAATATGAAAACGTGCAAAGCTGTTCCACGATGGTACTGACAGAAGAAATTCCATTATAACACCGTTACACAGTAGCACTGACATGAAAAGCTGCCACATAACACTATGGAGTGACACTGACATGACAAACTGTCAGATTATGCTATTAAAAAGTGACATCAACATGAAACCTGCTTCACAACATTGATACACAGAGGAACGGACATGAAATGTTCCATTTTAATACCATTACACAGTTGCATTTTCCTGAAAGGCTGCTATATAACACTGTTACACAGTAGTATTGACACAGTAGTAAAGTTCTGTGATAACACTATTACACAGTGGTCTTGTCATTAATAGCTGCCACATAACACTGCTGAGGCTGAGGGACAATGACATGCCAAACTGGCAAATGATGCTATTACAAAGTGGCATCAATACAAAACTGTCTCATAACACCGTCACACAGTAACAATGATATAAAAGCTGCCATGTAACACTGTTATGAGTGACACTGACATAAGAAATTGCCAGATGATGATATTCCAAAGCGGCATCAATATGATAACTGCCTCGTAAGAGTGATAGACAGTAACACTGACATGAAACGCTGTCACATAACGCTGTTACACACCGGTATTTACATGAGAAGTTCCATTATAATACTGTTACACAGTGGAATTGTCACAAAAAGCTGCCAGATGCAGTGGGACAAAAAAGAACTAAGTCAGCCACTGATTGTGCAAGTTCTCCTACTTTGAAAGATGAGAGAGATCTGTAATTTTCATCATAGGTACACTTCAACTTGAGAGACAAAGACATTGTGGGATTTTTAAAGAATTTAATTGTAAATCATGGTGGAAAATAAGTATTTGGTCACCCACAAACAAGCAAGATTTCTGGCTCTCACAGACCTGTGACTTCTTCTTTAAGAAGCTCTTCTGTCCTCCACTTGTTACCTGTATTAATGGCACCTGTTTAACCTCATTATCTGTATAAAAGACACCTGTCCATAGCCTCAAACAGTCAGACTCCAAACTCAACCATGCCCAAGACCAAAGAGCTGTCGAAGGACACCAGGAAGAAAACTGTAGACCTGCAGCAGGCTGGGAAGAGTGAATCTACAATAGGCAAGCAGGTTGGTGTGAATAAATCAACTGTGGGAGCAATTGTAACAAAATGGACACATAAAAGACCATTGATAATCTCCCTTGATCTGGGGTCCCACGCAAGATCTCATCCTGTGGGGTCAAAATGATCATGAGAATGGTAGCAAAAATCCCAGAACTACACGGAGGGACCTGTTGAATGACCTGCAGAGAGCTGGGACCAAAGTAACAAAGGCTACCATCAGTAACACTGACATAAACTGTCAGATGATGCTATTACAAAGTGGCATCAACGTGAAAACTGCCTCACAACACCATTACTCAGTGGCACTGACATGAAATTCTGCTATATTACACTGTTACATGGTGGCATTGACATGAACATCTCCATTATAGCACTTACTGTAGTGACACTGACATGACAAGCTGCCAGACGGTATTCAGTACTGAGACGAGAAGCTCTATTATAACACTGTTATATAGTGGCACTGTCTTGAAAAGCTACTATATAACATTACTCATGATGTTATTGACATGAATAACACATAACACTGCTGCACAGTTGTACTAACTTCAATTGTTGCCTTATTTTCTTGGTTTGTCTGTCTGTAAATTTTGTTAAGCACATGTAAATAGCGCTGTACATTGTCTGTAGATTGTAGAGAGATACCAACCGCCGGAAACAAATTCCTTGTATGTGTAAACATGCTTGGCCGCTAAAGCTGATTCTGATTCTTAGAACACTGTTACATAATGCAACTGAAATGATTAGCTCTCATATATATCTGTCACACAGGGTTGGTTTGTCTAAAGAGATTTTTATGTTGATTATTCAGAGATAACTAGCTGTCTTAGCCATTTGTTTACTAAATTAGATTGTTTTTCCTTAGCAATGGCCAAGCCCCACCCACCCCGAATAATGTGAACAGCTGAAAATCTACCATGTGTGCTTTGTGTTAGCCATTTTTATTGGACAAGTTCATAAAGTCCAGTCTCTCCAGTGTTTATTTTTAGAGTTTAATGCGTTACTGCCTTCGTTTATTCTCCCACATGGACATTGATAAGTACCTCCAGGCACACCTCTCTTTCTGCAATGTAGGTGTTTCCCCTGAGAGCGCCAAAGATAAGCAACTCTTTTCAATTGAGGCAGAAATAGAAAACAGGGAGTATTGACTTTGTGATTCATGGCCTCACACTGTGCCATCCCCCAGTGCTCACATCAGTTTTACACTGACATGAAGGCTGAAAGTCAGTGGCTCTGGGGTTTTTTTTCCCCTCAGGTTGTTATTTTCTCTGTATCTGAGCTTGGTAAACATTTTGAACTGTATTTGATGTAAGACGGCTATGTATATAGATCCACCTTTGATACAGTTGTACCACTGATGCATCAGATGCTATGATTACGCTCACAGATAATAACACGGATCAAGCATTTTCACAAAACTCCCCACCATCATAGCAAGGATAATGAAACCCTTTTCCAAAATCGAGGGGTACGCCCTGTGAGGATGCCAGAGGCTGCCATTGGTGAAAAGGGGATTTGTCGTAACTCCATAATAATGCCCATGGTGTTGAATATGATGTTCAGGAGCCAGGTGTCTGCAAAATTTTGGCCATATGGTGTATCAAGTGAATATAGTAAAGCAATGTACAAGCTGAAGACACTGGCTAAATAAACTGTCCATGAGACAGTTATAATGTGTCTTATGATAATAATACAGGGATCCCAGAGAATCTAATAGACACTTGAATACAGGATGTCCTTTTCCTTTTCACCTTTGTATTCTGTGTAAATGTCCTTATCATTCCTCATCTTCGACCTTAATGAGCACATTAGCAAGACCAAGGAATGCTAACAAGAACAAACATCCTGATCTATGATATGATAAAGTAATTTCAAATGAAATAGTAATTAATATGTCAACATCATGAAACCAAAGCAACACTGGGTGCCTTGTATTACTGGCAGGTAAGATAAGGGTTTATTGATAAAACTGCCATGGTGCAGTGTTTGTTTATTCAGCACCTGTAATGGCATGTAGTGTTTACGCTGTTTGGTTCAGTCCCTGTGTGTCCACACGTGTGTACGTGTGTGTGTGTGTTTGTGTGTGTACTTGCCTCACAGGAATTAGCATAAAGATTTTGTACTTTTACATTTAGCTGGCAGCCCTCCACTTCACACATCTTATCTCCGGAGTAAATGACTGGAATATTTTTTTGCTTCTTTGTTAATGACTTTTCATGATTTAATGGGATGACATCCATTTGGGTAAACATACATTTATCATGATGATATGTTTTCAATGTCCTGTACACAGTGTGTGTGTCTCAGTGTTATTTAAGGTCAGTTTGAATCCAGGATGTTTTAACACAAAAGAAATATCAACATTTTATACACATTTGACTTGGTTCTTTTGGATCTAGTGGAGGTCACTATAACATGCAGTTTCATTGTTAAAAAACTCAACCACCCCTCTGCTTTTGGGCCCTGAAGGACAAAACAAAACCTGTAGTAGTGCAATACCAAGTAAAAACTTAAGTAGCTATATGTATTTATAATCCTTTTCTGGAAGGTTAAATTGCTGGGGACAAACGATTTCAATGATAAAATGTTAGTACATTTGAAAATAACAGTAGAATTAGACTGATTATCTTTTTAAAATACTGTGTCTTCATAAATGCTGTTGTTTTAACAGTGAAAAGGAAAATGTGGACACAACATTCTCAGTGATGTGTAATATCCTATAATAATTACATGTTGAACATTGTACAACCCAGATAGAAAGGTCAGATTGGTGCAAAACTCAGAATGCAGTTATGTCTCAGGCAGATACAGTGGGGCAAAAAAGTATTTAGTCAGCCACTGATTGTGTAAGTTCTCCTACTTGATGAGATGAGAGAGGTCTGTAATTTTCATCATAGGTACACTTCAACTATGAGAGACAAAATGAGAGAAAAAAATCCAGGAAATCCCATTGTAGGATTTTTAAAGAATGTAATTGTAAATCATGGTGGAAAGTAAGTATTTGGTCACCCACAAACAAGCAAGATTTCTGGCTCTCACAGACTCCACTCGTTACCTGTATTAATGGCACCTGTTTGACCTCGTTATCTGTATAAAAGACACCTGTCCACAGCCTCAAACAGTCAGAACTCAACCATGTACAAAACCAAAAAGCCCCGTCGAAGGACCCCAAGAAGAAAACTGCAGACCTGCACCAGGCTGGGAAGAGTGAATCTACAATAGGCAAGCAGGTTGGTGTGAATAAACCAACTGTAAGAAAATGGAAGACATACAAGACCATTGATAATCTCCCTCGATCTGGGGCCCCACGCAAGATCTCATCCCGTGGGGTCAAAATGATCATGAGAACGGTGAGCAAAAATCCCAGAACTACAAGGAGGGCCCTGATGAATGACCTGCAGAGAGCTGGGACCAAAGTAACAAAGGCTACCATCAGTAACACACTACGCCGAGAGGGACTCAGATCCTGCAGTGCCAGGCGTGTCCCCCTGCTTAAGCCAGTACATGTCCAGGCCTGTCTGAAGTTTGCCAGAGAGCATACCCCTGGTAGTGATACGACGGACACTCAGGATTTTGCAGCAGCATAATGCTCACCCAAGCACACCAATGTTTTCCCAGGAATGTCTCCACCAGATTACAACACTTCCTTGGCCTGTCTGGTTGCTGGATTTATCGCCAATTGAGCATTTATGGGACAAACTGGGACACCAGATTCAGCAACCTATGAGTGTGCAGGATCTACAGGCCCAGCCGTAACATCTGTGGGCAAATGTGCCGCAGGATACCATATGGAAACTGTTTGCCCAACCATATGACATCAGTTATCTATGCTAGAGGTGGCCTAACAGGGTACTAGAGCCTCCTTTCAGTTGTACAGTGTTCACTCATTAACCATATCCTTTCGCTCTAATATGTAATCCCTTACATATATCGTCATTACATTCACACATATACAGTTTCATTCGATTCCAGCAACTCCTTCTCGGCAAGTTATTATTTTTTTGTCAATGAGTGTATTAATAAGAGTCATGAAAACTGATAAAGCACTTGGAACCCAAGCTAACCTGATCCACTATAATTCTCTGTGGGCTACCCGAAGGCCAAATAAAACACAATTATTGGACAACCCCAATTCCAATGAAGTTGGGACATTGTGTAAAACATAAATAAAATAGAATATGATGATTTACAAATCCTTTTCAACCTATATTCAATTGAATACACTACAAAGACAAGATATTTAATGTTCAAATGGATAAACTTTATTGATTTTTGCAAATATTCGCTCATTTTGAATGTGATGCCTGCAACACGTCCCAAAACAGTTGGGACAGGAGCATGTTTACCACTGTTACATCACCTTTCCTTTTAACAACACTCAATAAGCCTTTGGGAACTGAGAACACTAATTGTTGAAGCTTTATAGGTGGAATTCTTTCCCATTCTTGCTTGATGTACTCAACAGTCCGGGGTCTCCGTTGTCGCATTTTGCGCTTCATAATGTGCCACACATTTTCAATGGGAGATGGATCTGGACTGCAGGCAGGCCAGTCTAGTACCCGCACTCTTTTACTATGAACACGTCCATAATGTGTCTTGGCACTGTCTTGCTGAAATAAGCAGGGACGTTCCTGAAAAAGACGTTGCTTGGATGGCAGCATATGTTGCTCCCAAACCTGTATGTACCTTTCAGCATTAATGGTGCCTTCACAGATGTGCAAGCTACCCATGCCATGGGCACTAACACACTCCCATACCATCAGAGATGCTGACTTTTGAACTTTGTTCTGATAAAAATCCGGACAGTCCTTTTCCTCCTCTTTTTTTGCTCTAATGTGTGTTTCCTGGCAAGAAAGGCTGTTTGCTTTAATCTCTTGCTCCTTAGGTAAATGAACAACTCATATATACAGTATATAGGTGTGTCAACCCTCATAACATTTCATGAGTGAGTCAAGATAGCTAAAATTAAAATCAGATTAAAAAGAGCATAAGGAGTAGCAGTGCTGGTTTAAAGTGCTGATGTCATGCACCTTTTTTCCCTGCTCTAACTCCGCTCATCCAGGTGCAGCTCTGTTGGCTCAGTGGGTAGAGCCAGCTGCTGGAAATGGCAGTGTCAGGGCCTGGGTTCAAATCCCTCGTGGGGCTTGCAACGTGAAGGTCAGGTGGTGTGTTTACAGAAAATAAATGTGCCAGTCCCAAGCTAGGATTGTTGGAGAGTGCATCAGAAAGGATTCTGGTACAAGTTCATTTTCAAATTTATTAGTATAGTGTTAATATAGTTTCAAAGCAACAACTTGTTAGGGATCCAAAAATTCCCAATTAGTAAGCCTGCAGTAATAGTGGCAAGTGGAAGACATCCATCGAGGGCCAAGACTCAGATTTGAGCCCATTTTCTGTGGCCATTGGGCATGGTGTTTAATGTGGGAGGAACTGCTAACAACAATGGAAACAATCAGCTCAAAGCTTTGGTCTTGGCCATGGTTGAGTTTGGAGTCTGACTGTTTGAGGCTGTGGACAGGTGTCTTTTATACAGATAACGAGGTCAAACAGGTGCTATTAATACAGGTAATGAGTGGAGGACAGAAGAGCTTCTTAAAGAAGTTGTTACAGGTCTGTGAGAGCCAGAAATCTTGCTTGTTTGTGGGTGACCAAATACTTATTTTCCACCATGATTTACAATTACATTCTTTAAAAATCCTACAATGTGATTTCCTGGATTTTTTTCTCATTTTGTCTCTCATAGTTGAAGTGTACCTATGATGAAAATTACATACCTCTCCCATCTTACTAAGTAGGAGAACTTGCACAATCAGTGACTGACTAAACACTTTTTTGCCCCACTGTACTTGGTCATTTATTTATTGAGGGAAATTATCCAATATTACATATTAGTAAGTGGCAAAAGTCCAGTCCTGCACACCGGCTTGGAGGAATTTTAGCCCATTCCTCCATACAGAACAGCTTCAACTCTGGGATGTTGGTGGGTTTCCTCACATTAACTGCTCACTTCAGGTCCTTCCACAACATTTCGATTGGACTAAGCAGCTTCAGTGTTAGGGTTACTTAATTAATTCCCAATTTTACTGGGTTTAACCCAGCGATGGTGAAATGATTAACAGCAGCAGGACATCTGTTGTCACTTGATACAGCATACATAGTAACAGATTATGTTTTAACAGAATTAAAATAAAAGATTTAACTACTGTGTATAATAATCTATTCCATCAAACATCACCTATCTCTATTCTAAGCTATATAAGAGCATAAATTACATGTGTAACTAAGTCCATATCTCTCAAGTCTCAGGCACTGGGGTGAGATCTCTCAGTCTTTACGCCATACCTCTTACTTCATACACGTGGGTGAGACTTGCACTCAATCAGAGGCAGGATAAATAGACACCTGTCAGTAGCTGAATAGAAACATGTAAACTCAGTAAGGGGGCGTAGAGGGGACTCAAAAGCCACACCTATCACAATCAAACACTTTTACAAGCTCGAACTTGTTGACTTTGCCCATGTACTGGCTGGTTTCACAGTATTAGAGTGACGTCGATCGATAAACCTTCTATAATTGTGTAGACAAAGACAATACACTGTAATGAAGCAGTTATTCTTATTTTCTGGGCAAGATGGCATAAGCAATTAGAGTATCATATTCTGGTTCCCTCCCACCATCAGAAGCATGTGGACCAAGTCAGAGTTGATTCTAGTATCAGAGCTTTATGGGTACTGAGCACCCAATCAGACCAGTCCCCCCTGTTAACATAATTTACTGTCATTGCCATACTTGTGAAGGAAGAACAGGAAGACTTTTTGGGTAGGGGAGACACTGTGATTGGAAAGACACCAACCAAGCTGAAAAAACCTCCAGTAATGCTGAGCCTCAAAGCCACAAATTGGATCATACCATATTTTCGGGTGTATAAAATATTATGTTTAAACAGTATACTTTCTATGGTTTTAACATTTTTCAGCTTATCAGACAAACTTCCATTCAAACGACTCATTATTATTTTTAGGGTGCTAGGATTCAATTTAGGAATTCTTGAGCACCCCTGAAAAGGGTCTAGACATGCCTATGGTCAAAGTACAGTAGTGTTTTAGTCAAGGCCACTAGAGCTGAGTCCGAGTCAACACCAAGATCAGGACTGTGACACAGAGTCCGAGTCAAGACCAAGACTTTTAGTAGTTGAGTCCTAGACCAAGAACGGAAGTGGCTGAGATCGAGACAAGATTAGGATTTCTTTCATCGTATAAGAATAAAAAGGTCAAAAAAAAGGTCACCACCTGAATTTAACTAAACAAATAGGCCTCCCATTGGATAATTACTGTATTGGTGATTATGTTGCAGCTGGCAACAAGTTATTTAACCATAACTGATGCAGTGAGTAGCTTCTCATTTGTTAAACAACCATGTCGAAAGACATCCTGTGGTCGTGGAAAAGATGCTAATCTGTTTCAGAAGGGTCAAATTATTGGCACGCATCAAGCAGAGAAAACATCTAAGGAGATTGCTGAAACTACTAAAATTAAAAACTGTCCAATGCATTATTAAAGAGTGGAAGGACAGTGGGGAAACATCATCTTCGAGGAAGGAAAGTGGTCGGAAAAAAATCGTGAATGATCCTGATCGGCGATCACTTAAACGTTTGGTGAAATCAAATCTTAGAAAAACAACAGTAGAACTCAGGGATATGGGAACTCAAAGGATTGGGAACAGCTGTGCAGCCTTAAGAAAACCACTTGTCAGTGAGGCTACCCGGCAAAAATGGCTACAATTTGCTAGAAAGTATAAAGATTGTACTGGTTTGGAGTCCAGATGTACCCGGTTCCAGAGTGATGGGAGCATCAGGGTAAGAAGAGAGGTGCCTGAAGTGATGCACCCATCATGCCTAGCGCCTACCGTACCAGCCTGTGGGAGCAGAGCTATGATCTGGGGTTGCTGCAGTTTGTCAGGTCTCGGTTCAGCAGCATTATGTGCCCAAAGAATGAGGTCAGCTGATACCTGAATATACTGAATGACCAGGTTATTCCATCAGTGGATTTTTTCTTCCCTGATGGCACGGGCATATTCCAAGATGACAATGCCATGATTCATCAAGCTCAAATTGTGAAAGAGTGGTTCAGGGAGCATGAGACATCATTTTCACACATGGATTGGCCACCACAGAGTCCAGACCTGAACCCCACTGAGAATCTTTGGGATGTGCTGGAGAAGACTTTGTGCTGTGGTCCAAATCTCCCATCAAGATCTTGAGGAAAATTAATGCAGTTCTGGACAGAAATAAATGTTGTGACATTGCAGAAGCTTGTGGAAACGATACCACAGCGAATATATAGCCTAAAATTATTATTTATTATTATTATTATTATTATTATATTACAGTCTTAGTCAAGCTAAGGCTACAGTATGTAAGTTTTGAAAGCAAATGATGGTGATGATTCTGTTTCCCTTCTCTCAGTCTTAATCAGAAGTCATCAAGTAAAGTCAACTGAATATAGCCAACAGCATCCATTCCATCCATTTGTATTATTAAATGTCAAAACATAATAATAATTCCAGATTTTGCTGACATGTTAAAGTGAGTGGGTGAAAATGCACACGAAGTCTTAATAGACGATATAGACGATTCAGACGATTCAAAATAAAACGTGTTCATTGACTGGATACTGATTGAGAAGAGCAGTAATTAATTTTTTTTTGCTGTTAGTCAACCTGAGTGCAGATTTTATTTAGGCATGCAGAGAATGGACTGATTTATTCTGTTTGAATGGATTGTTTATAATTAACGTCACCTCAAGCAGACGCATTGGACTCGGCTGGTCTCGACACCAATTTCCGAGTCTATGATATTCTCTTTGAAAATGTACGTTACGTGATCTGAAACATCACCACTGTAGGCTAACATCATCATACACCTCACTGCCAGTTCACTTCCCCACACCGCACGACCGTTAGCTGGCCAACCCACTGATCCTCTCCAACCACCCTCATAATAGGTGACTCTATGATCAGCAACATTAAACACCGCTCAGCCGTCACCCACTGCTTCCCAGCTTCATATCACAGCGCATATCATGCAGCAGCTCCCCAGTCTTTTGATAAGTAGCCTTCTGTCTGTTATATTGTTATACATATTGGCTGCAATGACACCAGAGATCAGAGACTTCCCATGCTTGTTATCATCCATAAAAAAATTGT
Organism: Ancistrus triradiatus; assembly: GCA_025084515.1. Lineage (NCBI taxonomy): Eukaryota > Metazoa > Chordata > Actinopteri > Siluriformes > Loricariidae > Ancistrus > Ancistrus triradiatus. The sequence continues at coordinate 509,746 of JAJAGP010000063.1, read as the reverse complement.
GACAAATCTATTTTTATAACTCCCTTGGGAAGAGGTGCAGGATGGTTCAGCTGTATATTACGATTATGTGACTGGCTCAACAAAACCGGTCTGTATCAGGGGTCACGTTTTGGCCGCTAGTGGCCAGTGTTGATTCCACATGGCAGTGTGAGCGAATCCAGCGCGATTACGCGTGCATTAGTTGCATTTAACGTGCAAGTGGCGACACCTGTTGTTGAGCCAACACACCTTTGGACTCACACAGGGTCACACCATTGCTATGTGTTCACTGAGCACTGCTATGCCCGGCTCCTCAACGCACCTGATGCGCACACGCCTCACATTTGGAGACAGCGTTCATTGTTCCTCTCGCTTTCTTTGTTTCTTTTGTGTTTTAGGGACAACGGTACATCTGGGGGTTCGAAGACATCAGGAGACTGCCCAGTAGTCAGGGCCTTAGTTTATAGCGTAGGGCCAGTTTCATTTCATCTTTGTTGTGCGAGCCTTGCCCCCGCTGTCTCCACTAACGCCGTCGCATTTAGCGCCACCTGGCCCCCGTATCTGAGCACGCCATGCTTGTAAGCTCTGTACCTGAGCTCGGCACGCCCGATAGCCCTGTATTTGGGCACTTAGCGCCGCCTAACTCTGTACCTGAGCAATTAAGCTCCGTACCTGAGCATTTAGCGCCGCCTAGCTCTGTACCTGAGCACACTGAACGTGTAAGCTCGTTACCTGAGCATTTAGCGCCGCCTAGCTCTGTACCTGAGCACACTGAACGTGTAAGCTCGTTACCTGAGCAGTTAAGCTACATATCTGAGCACTTGGTGTCACCTAGCTCTGTACCTGAGCTCACCGCACTCATAAGCTCCATACCTGAGCAATTAAGCCCTGTATTTGAGCATTTAGCATCACCTAGCTCTGTACCTGACCTCGCTGCACCCATAAGCTCTGTACCTCATATCTGAGCCCCACCCCCTTCCCCCCGGCGATCGGGGGATTCTTTATTCCTCATGTGATCGTGTCTTGAAGATCATGCAGAGCTTCCTAGCCTCTTCCTCTTCGATCCCCTCGTGCGTTAATCGTGTAAACATTAACAAAGAACATGTCAAATATAATAATTAATAGTTACAATAGTGAAAACAAATGTAAAAAATATTGAATAAAACAATGTAAAACTGTGCATATAGGCATTATTCAGTCCACTACACAAAGTCACTGTAGGATCTTATATCCTTAGCGGGAAAGTTTTTGTGGCATGGCATCCTCAGTCAACCACAGGAGGGAGAGAGTCCATAGTAAATGGAAGGCAAATCGTAAAAATAAAAATATAACAGTTTTATGGACCCAATTGCAGTTAGCTCCAGATGAAAATGAACTGAAATTTAACTAAATAAAAAGAAAGTAAATAAAACAGTGAAAGGAAAACAACTGCAATGGCTGAGGATCGAACCCTGGACGCTAGCATCCATGATGGCTGTTTTAACCGAACATGCCACTCAGCCACTGAGGAAATGAAGCAAAAATTCAAAAGTAAGGAAACGCCATTTTCGCTTACACTTATGGCATAGCTCCACTACACAACTAGCGTTACGGGTCCGCGCCTGCGCAGAGCATCGCGAAAGAGAATTCGGGAGCGAAAGGAAAAAGGTGAGTTAACAGCACAATGTCTTTTCCTCCCTCTCTGAAGAGGGATGGGAGGCTTGATGAAGCCCAGAGGCTGAAGCCGTGCAAGGGAGAAGGCAAGGCGCGCCTTCAGCGAATGAGCCAACACCGCCAAGGAGACGGCAACCGGAAGCAATTAGTGTGATACTTGCCCTGCACAACCGTCTACACCCTACCGGTTACCAGCAGCCTCCTGACTGCCAATTGCTGGTCAATCTACAAATCGCCAGCTACCAACTTTGCCTAACAAGCACGACGGGGTACACGAGATAGATGAGGTCCCAATGAGAGTCAATGACGCAACACCTGACTGAGCTCAAAAATGCACTTATATACATGAGCCAGCAGGTGGTGCCAATAACGCAATTAACGCTAAACAAGCGCTCGCGCATGCGCGATGGTCCCCCGAGCATACCCAGGCGTCACAAGACGGGAATCAGCGCGACTCCTAACACCCAGACATACAAGCAGAAAGAGTCTAGGCATACTTCACCTAAACATCAGGAGTTCCAGAGTCACGATGACGTGGGCTGGTGAGTCACATCATCCTACATTACTCTCCTCTGACCCTTTTCCCCTTCCAGGCTGATCAATTTCAGCATGCTGTGCGCTTCCTATTTATACTCCCCTTCTGGTTCACTTCTTGGTCTGACATTTCCACTCTCCCCATGTTTCCTGGCTCCCTGCTCTCTCTGTGTTTCTTGTCTGGTTGGTGGGTTCTAGTTTCTATTTCTGTTATTGTTCCATGTTTCTGTGTGTTGTTATCCTAGCCTCTTGTTTGCGGTACCATTGTCTGTTTATACTGGCAATTTTGATGTCATTAGCACTGTCTGTGTGTTTCAGTGGTTAGTTTTTGTATGCAAGTCTTAGCACTCTTTTTTTGTACTCATTTCAGTAGTATTTCAGTAGTATTTAACCTGAGTTGTTTGTATCCAGACATCCCACCTCTCACCGAAGTACCTGGGAGTCCCTCGTTTAATAGGGGTCCCTGACGCCCATAATTATAGACAATATCTCCAATATTTCCATAAAAGAGAGAGGTGAGAGAGAGGGAGAAAACACACATATTATGAGAGGGGGACTAAGAGAGCATCCTGATTGATTTGTGCTTAGTAGACCTATGAGGTTTCTTTGTGGGTGGGGCTTTAGAGTCAAACTTGAGTCACATTTCTGCCACATTTCTCTGTGGGCGGGGCTTTAAAGTGAAACTTTAGAGACACATTTCATCCCAACCTACACTGTATGCTTGCTTGATAGGGGTAAAGGTTAATGACAGTGTTGCCCACTGTTTGCAACTGTGGCTTCTCTATTGCCCATGCTGGGTTAAATGACTATAATGGTGAGTTTAACAGTGTTCAATCACTCCTTTAACATTGCCAACGTTAGTAAAACTAGCTGACTAGGTGTTAAGGACCTACTCTATGCACTCTATAGAAATTCTATTCTATTCTATTACAGTGATCTTGACCACCTCGGACCTCGTCGAATTCGGTTCTCTTGGTTTGACTCGGTTCTGGTCGTTTGCTCTGTACTCGCAGCACTTGCTTAAACTTGTATGAGTCGAGCCACACGACTCATTTCAGCCTAAACTCAATTCATATTTCTTGATTCACGAGTCATGATGCAGTACACAGTGATTCAGGTTCACAATAGCCCTAATAGCCCGCTATTTTTTATCATGTTTTTATTTATTTATACATCTACAGTTCTGTATTCTTAATGCAAATAAGTATCCATTTATCCTAAAAGGTTAATTTGGTTCATCAACAGACTAAGTGTTTTGCTTTTACTTTTTGCTTTGCGACCCATTTTGCACACATCAAACAAGACATTCTCTGCACTGTACCACCTCTTCTCAATCTAGGAATCCTGTTGCACACCCCATGGGAATTTATTTATAGCCCGAACATCCTCGTGCAGCACCATCTGCAGGAAGCTGAAGTTACTACCACCTTAAACATGCAAGGTGACTAATTATTTGTCCAAGGATTAGATTCGATTCGATTTTTTAATGTCATATTTGCTGCATATTGGCCAACTTGGTTTACAGATTAGATAAAGATCACTAAATGTATTACATAAGACTAACATAAGGATACACCTTCTGCTTTAAATGAAATGTGTTAAATTGTATTTTTTCTCCAATCAAATCTGTATTCATGTTTATTTCAGTATGTGAGTTAGCTCTAGTCCTGTCATTTGTGTTAGTCCTGTGGACTGTATTGCACCATGTCTAATGTGAAAAGCCCGCATGCTTGCAATTACATCAGTCTCCCTCGACCCTCACTATGTGACAGTCGTACTAACGGAATCCTGGCTAAGACGTTTCGATGATGATGTAGCTCTTTAAGGAATAAAACATCATTTGATTGGACAGGGATGATGGCATTGCTATCTACATAATATATAAGCTAAAGTTCTGAATGCAGTCTCTAAAGAAAACTGCTTTGAATTTTTAGCCTTGAACGTGTCTATAAAACAGAATAATTCATCTGTCTTAGTGGGGCCTACAGGCCTCCATGCGCTTCGTTTTCTGCAATTAACGATATAACTGAACTCTTATCTCATTAAAGAGAATCAGAAATGCTAATCCTTGGTGACTTTCATTTGAACCGGCTGACTAATGGATGTGATTATTTGAAGGAAATTTGTGGCAACATCTCCACCACACACCTTTTGACTTGATTATGACTAATAAAAGTGTCAGAATTACTTCATCTAGTGTTTTCAATCTTGGTTTTAGTGACCATTGCTCTATTGGATGCATTAAGTATATATGCCTGAAAAATACAGGCTCTCGAATGGTGATTTTAACAAACTAGCATTTCTTTTTGACTTAGCACTGAGCCTGATTCACTGTATATTAGAATTTCAGATGTCGATATGGCAACATACCATTTTAGTTAAACATTCTTGAAGATAGTTGATAAGCATACTGCTTAAAAAAATCTCAATACAAATCTAATGTCCCTGGCTCAGTCCGGAAATTCCTACACTGCTTCAAACATGAAATACAGCTTGGAGCCTTGTCAGGCAAATCGGGCTTTACTGTCTTGTCAACTGCGACGCTTCACCTCCCCACCTATAGAGGCCACTATCTTCTGAATTCTAGGGGTAGAATTTCATTGCTGGCAAGTCATTTGTCACATTTCAGTAATGGCGAGGGCGAGAGCTGAGGTTGGCAGCTTTTCAAGGTAAAGTGCATGGAAGGAAGGTTTGGTGACATTATGGGGGGTGAGACAATGAGGTTAGACTGTATATAAAACATAAGGCGTTTCTCAATACCAAGAATGTGAAGGACTGGTGAAGTTCATTTAGTAGTATGGACTTGGCAAGTGTGACTGAGGATGGCAGGACACATGGTGCATGCATTTGGGGATACCTCCCTATGCATCCTCGATAACATGGGTGGAGCAAGAACACTTCCGGGCCTTTCGGACTGTACTTGGCTAGATGCAGACTTTTGAATGAAGCAGTACTTGAGCTGCTACTGATTACGTTTCCCAAGTACCCAACTACAGACAAAACACAGAGTACATTTACATGCTCTTAATAATCCCAACATAGTCAGATGTTTGCAGTTACCTGATTATTCTAGTGGTCATGTATACAGCATACTCCAATCTAGAAATCAGATTAAGAAATCCAATAAAGAGAGCTGGATTTTAACTCAGTAATCGGATTACTCATAGCATGTATACCAGTTGGTGTTTTCATCAATATGTGCGTGAGTCTTCCCGCATGGAGGCCTGGTCTGCATATTCTAAAGACTTGGCTTTATTTGGCCTCTTTTTCGCTCCACGGAATTAAAGGCAGCGAAGCAGCTTTTAGAGAAATGAGAAAATCAGGAATTTGATTATTTAATATTACAGTCTGAAGTTTATGCCACATCTTTCTGTGAGATTATTGGCTGGTTGCAAAGTAGAAATCCAATTACTGCCCGAGTCATGTATACCCGGAGGTTTCCCATTGTCTGATTACTCAAGGGGACCCCTGGTCTAGTCTTGTTCTAGCCATGCTAAGCCGTTCTGAGTGTTCTGTTTCTGGTTCTGCTTTCACAGTTATGAGATGTGCATTATATTCCAGTTCCTGAGTACTGATCTGTGATTTTGGTATACTGGATCTATATGTAACAACCTGGAATTGACCTTGCCTCTATGAAATAGAGGACTGGGGTAGCCTAGTGGGTAAGGTACTGGATTATGGACCAGAAGGTCCAGAGTTCAAATCCCACCCAAGCTGCCACTGTTGGGTCCTTGAGCAAGACCCTTAACCCACAATTGCTTGGATTGTAAGACTGTATTAATTGTAAGTCGCTCTGGATAAGGGCGTCTGCTAAATGCTGTAAATGTAAATGTATGAAATTATGAGTTTGCTACACTAAACATGCTACATTACATAAACATACACTAAACAGGCTCTTTTGTTCTTATTGAACAAAACAAAGTGACAAATGACATCTACAGTGGAATTATTACAAGTGACATGCATTATGTAGCATTCATTTCCCCAACACCCTCACCTCAACAACAGTCTGCTCTTGTCCCCCCCTGTACTGTAAGTCAAGGTCCCTTCAAGTGCAACCCCTTCTCTCCACACATAGTAGCTAAAGCCCTTACTAATATTACCCCCCGGAATACCACAGCAGTGGATAAATTGGGCTTCTTCCTTTTACACCTAGCAGCACCAGTCATTATAGATCATATTGCATACATTTTTAATCTTTCTATTTTAACTTGCATTAAATTCCCAATATCTGGAAACAGCTCAAACCTCCTGCTACATAAGGGAGACATAAGATCTCAATAATTACAGGCCTATCTCTAAATCATCATGCTTAACCAAAATATTAGTCAACCTCAGATATTCCTTTATGCTAACTCTGTTCTATGCAGCTGTTTTAAGAGAAAATCACAGCACTATATCTGCTGTCAGACTTGTTTTAAATGACCTTTTTTCTTCCATAGACAGAAAGAAGCATTGTGCTGCCCTTTTTATTGATCGCTCTAAAGCTTTTCACACAGCTGATCATTTCCTTCTTTTAAAAAGTTTAAAACCCATTGGCTGTGATGATAAAGTTACCAGCTGGGCCCAGAATCACCTTTCTGATAGGCACCTATGTGTGGCCCTGAGACACCATAAATCTAATCTATTACCGGTATCTAAAGGTGTTCCACAAGGTTCAATATTAGGTCTGGTTCTAGTCACTATATACATCAAAAATATTCCCACCTCTATCCCAGCCTGTAAGGTACACTCTGACAAAAAAATAAAGCACCTAGATGGACATGTCAAATTGCTGCAAAACTCAGCAGGCAGTTATGTCTCAGACAGATATATAAATGATTACAGACATGGTCTGATTAGACACTGGGTCTTGCCACAAGAGGACATACAACTGATTCTCCCTCTGTCTACAAAAAGGCTCTCAGACGCTACTTTTGGGTGGTGTACCTCTTGATGAGAGATCATGCTAGACATGCCTCTATGACACACTCAAAGACATTTTGCCCAGTTTACAGACTTTGAGAGGGGGCGCATCTTTGGACTAAGAGAAACAGGATGGGAGTTTGATGAACTGCCCACCATCTAGGCCGTTCTGTCCCTAGCTGTTAGAAGCTGTTAGGAGTCTTGGTTCCATAAGAGCACACGCACACAACAAACAAGCTCCAGACAGCCCAGACAGGCCACCAGCAGAGAGGATCATTTGATCTGCCAACAAGCATGAGCAGCTTCCATAGTTTCTTTGTCTACCATCCAGACACAGGTAGCACCCTCACTACACACCCCTGGCTCTGCCTGGATCATTTCCAGGTGCTTAGCAGAAGTGTTCGAATATGGAGGCCTCGTATTAAGTACTTCAATCTTGCCTTTGTTGTGGAGCAACACACTGCCCCTACTGCAGGTGTGATGATCTGGGGAGCCATCGCATATGACCCCTAGTAGTGATATGAGGGACACTAACAACTCAGTGATATGTGCAGGACATCCTTTGGCCCCATGTGTTGCCTCTCATGGTAGGGCTTCCAACTGGCATTTTCAGGCAGGATAATGCTTGCCCAAGCACATAAAGAGTTTCACAGGAATGTCAGATTGAAAAAATTCCTTTACCTGCCCGGTCGCCATATTTATCTCCAAAAAGCATTTAAGGGACCAGCAGAGATGCCAGTTTCAACAAACTATGGAGTGTGGAGGATGTACAGGCCCAGCTGTGGACAAATGTGTCACAGACGCATGTCTAGCAGACAACAATGTCTCACCAAGAGGTACACTACTCCAAAGTAATCTCTGAGAGCCTTTTTATAGGGCAGCGGGGAAGCAATTTTACATCCTCTTGTGACAAGACCAGTGTCTAATCCGACCACACCTGTAATCATTTACATATCTGCCTGCTACATAACTGCATGTCGAGTTTTGCAGCAATCCGACATTTCTATCTGGCTGGTTTACTTTTGTCAGTGAGTGTACATCTCTATGCAGATGACACTGATGATACTACTCTGCTGAGTCTATACAGGCAGCAGTGGAAAAACTAAAGTGCTCTTTTGATGCCTTGCAATCAGCTCTCTTTAAGCATAAACTTAAACTTTATGCTATTTTCCAGAAATTCTAACTTTGATTTTAACAATCTAAAGCCTTACTACCCTAAAGGGATCCCAAACTGAAAGGTTCACTGAATACAAGTACCTTGGCATATGGCTGGATGTAAATATCACACCAGTCAGCTAGTTAGTAAATTAAGACAGAAGCTTGGTTTCCTGTATAGAAAACAAAATGTGTTTACAATGCGTGCTAGAAAAAGGACTCTACTCTTATCAATAATTGATTACAGTGATGTAATGTACAGGCATGCACCTGCAAATAGCCTCAAGCCTTAGACACAGTCTTCCACTCATCACCAGAGACCTTTCCAATGCTCATCATAGCGTGTTGTATCAAAAAGTAGGTTGGTCCTCTGCTGCAGTGAGGCGTTAAACACGCTGGCTTCTGTTTATCTATACAGTGCTCACCGGCCATATGTCATCTCATATCACATCAATGCTCTCTGTAAATAAAGGAACTGATCAAACTCGCTCCAGTGGCTGGATCACCCTTCAGGTGCCAAGAGCTTTTACTGAACTGGGAAAATCTGCTTTTAGCTGCAGTGCAGCAGCGTGTTAGAATTTATCACAGACATCTATAAAACTATTTTCATTGCTATCATCACTCATTTTCGTTTCTTTAACACTTTCGATTTTTTACGCTCTTGATCTGCTTGATAGCTTTATATGGTAGCCCCGATTTATTTGCTTTATCGTTCCCTAACTTTTTTGTTTTTAACATTTTATAATTACGTTTGTGGCCATATTTTAACTTATTTGCCATAGGTTTTAATCATAAATGCATATTAACTATTTTCATTTCCTAGTTACATTCACAAATGCCACTTAAAACTTTACTGTGCGAAAAAACAGACTTATTCTAAACATATCCAGAAGCAGCTTCGACTTCTCAGAGATTAGAGGCATCTGGGATGGACCATTATACAATGTAAATGTGTATTGTGTTCAGACGAATCAGTATTCCAGATCATTATTGGTTTTAGAAGAAATGTACGCCATGTGCTCTGGATCAAAGATGATAAGCAGCAAGTCAAGGGGTCTGTCATGGTTGTGTCAGTGCCCTTGGCAAAGGTAATTTACACCTCTGTGATGGCAGCATTAATTACATTGTACATTGATATTTTAGAGCAACAAATACTGCCTTAAAGACGACATCTTTTAAAGGGACATCCATGCATTTTTCAACAAGACAATGCAAAACCAAATGCTGTACACATTACAAAGGTATAGCTACGGAAGAAGAGGGTATGGGTACTGGACTGGCCTGCCTGCAGTCCTGACCTGTCCCCAATAGAGAATGTGTGGAGAATTTTGCAACGAAAAACGTGACGATAACTCCATACTATTGGTATTCTTAATGCCATTCAAGTCTGAGAGAAGTTTTGTCTAAATTACAAAGTAGGAAATGCTTTACCATCCCAACTCGTTGCAGGCTTGAAATGCAGGATGTGCAGTATATTAACAAAAATGGCATGAAGTTGACAAGACAAAGCATGAAATATTTTGGGTTCAAACTGTTTGCGATGAAATAAAAGTCAAAGTATATGTCATAAACACTGTGTTCATTTTTTAATTTGAATTTTCCATACTGTCCCAACTTTTCCTGATTTGGGGATGTAATTGGAGCTGCAAGCCAAGTAATTAATAAACCAATATTTAATCAAAAGCTTCCTGTGATCAGAAGACAGCACAGATGATGATCAAAACAAATTGTGCAATGAATAAAATTACCGACAGGACACAGTAACAATACACCTACGTAGACATACCTAATACAGCACAACACAGACTACCATGTCACCACCCTGTCAGTGTATCTGCTGTGCTAAGAATGGATGAAGAGTGTGGTGTGGGTGAAAAATGTGCAGAGGAACAAATCAGCTACACTTTACTCATTAAAATGGCAGATGAACTAGATAAAATGGCCACTGAGTATTAGGAAAGGATCCCACTAATTGAAGATACTTCAGAGTAAATAAGCAGTAAATCTCAATAATAAAACATAGATTTCTACCATACACTTTGAGAACTGAGCCGGGGTTGATGCAACCAGAACCAGTTTTCCCTATATTTACCTAAAAGCAAAAGCCTGAGCTCAAGCCATCATTGGAGTACAAATAAGTGCAATAAAACTGACAACTGTCACTCATAGGTGCCAAGTGGGAGCAGAGCTGCCACTCACTGCATATCTACAGCTGGCAGGTGCTGACACTTCCACTGCAGTGTGGATCATCTAGAGTAGTGCTTGAAAGTTTTCTAGATTTCTGCATAAATATGAGCCAAATCATCATCAGACTTGAATACAATTCCTAAAAGTGGATAAAGAGGACACAATTAAATCAATGAGAGAAAAATAGTATGTATTATTTACAACCGCGAATCAGAAAACGTTGGTACGGTATTTCAAATGCAAATAAAAAATAGACAGTTTTGCTTGAAAGTTTGTGAACCCTTTAGAATTTTCTATATTTCTGCATAAATATGACCTAAAACATCATCAGACTTTGACACGAGTCCTAAAAGTAGATAAAGAGAACCCAGTTAAACAAACAAGACAAAAATATTATACTTAGTCATTTATTTATTCAGGAAAATTATCCAGTATTACATATTAGTGATTGGCAAAAGTATGTGAACCTGTTTTCAGTATCTGGTGTGACCCCCCTGTGCAGCAATAACTGCAACTGAACGTTTCCTGTAACTGTTGATCAGTCCTGCACACCGGCTTGGAGGAATTTTAGCCCATTCCTCTGTACAGAACAGCTTCAGCTCTGGGATGTTGGTGGGTTTACTCACATTATCTGCTCATTTCAGGTCCTTCCACAACATTTTGATTGGATTAAGGTCAAGACTTTGACTTGGCCATTCCAAAACATGAACTTTATTCTTCTTTAACCATCCTTTGGTAGAACGACTTGTGTGCTTAGGGTCGTTGTCTTGCTGCATGACCCACCTTCTCATGAGATTCAGTTCATGGACAGATGTCCTGACACTTTCCTTTATAATTCTCTGATATAATTCAGAATTCATTGTTCCATCAATGATGGCAAGCCGTCCTTGCCCAGATGCAGCAAAAACAGGCCCAAACCATGAACTACCACCACCATGTTTCACAGATGGGATAAGGTTCTTATGCTGGAATGCAATGTTTTTCCTTCCTCCAAACATAACGCTTTTCTTTTAAACCAAAAAAGTTCTATTTTGGTCTCATCTGTCCACAAAACATTCTCCAATAGCCTTCTGGCTTGTCCACGTGATCTTTTAGCAAACTGCAGACGAGCAGCAGTGTTCTTTTTGGAGAACAGTGGCTTTCTCCTTGTAACCCTGCCATGCACACATGTTGTTGTTCAGTGTTCTTCTGATGTCTGTTGACATTATTATTGTCTGTCTAATAGTACTAGCATTGTCTGTTTAAATTAGCTTTTTGTTCGTTCACATTAGCACTGTCTGTGTTAGCTCTTTGTCTATTAGTACTAGCATTACCAGTTTGTATTAGCTCTTTATCTGTTAATATTAGCACTGTCCATTTGCATTAGCTGCTTCTCTGTTAGTACTAGCATTGTCAGTTTGCATTAACTCTGTCTGTTTTTAGCACTGTCCGTTTGTATTAGCTCTTTGTCTATTCATACTAGCATTGTCAGTTTGTATTAACTCTTTGTCTGGTCATATTAGCACAGTCCATTTGTATCTTTGCCTATTAGTACTAGCATTGTCCGTTTAAATTAGCTCTTTGTCTGTTCATATTAGCACTAAGAGCTAATATAAATGGTCAGTGCTAGGACTAATAGACAAAGATACACATGGTCAGTGCTAACACAAACAGACAAAGAGCTAATACAAATGGTCAGTGCTAACATAAACAAAAAGAGCTTATATAAATAGACAGTGCTAGGACTAATAGACAAAGAGCTAACACAGCGAGTGCTAATATGAACAGACAGTGCTAATTCAAACTGACAGTGCTAGTACGAATAGACAAAGAGCCAATACAAATGGACAGTGCCAATATAAACAGACAGTCTGCTTGTATTAGCGCTTTGTCTGTTCATCTTAGCACTGTCCATTTGTATTAGCTGTTTATCTGTTCATCTTAGCACTGTGAGTCTTAACTCTATCTGTATTGTTATACCTAAATATAATCTAAGGAATATGTCATATATAGGCATGGCTTATAAATTATAGCACAGAGTGAACAGGGGAGTTTTAAACTGAGACTTGAATCAGGGCAGAGAGAAGATATGATGGAGAGTCTGAGCGAGTGAGTTCCACAGCTGAGGGCAAGCACACTGAAGCACCTGCCACCCATAGTGGCTAATTTATGTCTGTGTACAGACAACAGACCAGTTCTGGCTGACCGGAGAGGCCAAGAGGGAGCGCAGAGGTGGAGTAACTCAGTCAGGTGTTGGTGAAAAAGGCCACGAAGGGCCACAAAGGTAAGTAGAAGGACTTTTAATGAATAGGGTGTGAAACAGGTAACCAGTGAAACTTGGAGAACAGGAATAATGCGATCAGATTGTCTGTGTGCCGGCAGAAGCATTCTGAACTCGCTGTCGTCTAGAGAGTAGAGAGTGAGCAAGCCCAGACAGTGAAGTCCTCAAAGTAAACACTTACAATAATCTGAGCGAGCTGTAATGCAATCATGGATGAATGTTTCAGCATCTGTCATGTTGAGTGAAGGAAGAAGACAAGCAATATAGCAGAGGTGGAGAAATGCCACTTTAATCACAAAGCTGATGTGAGTGCTCAGAGTAAGACCAGAATCCAAGATTACTCCTAATTCATGGACTGCAGGAGAAGGCTTAATGAGCAGACCTGCAATGTTACGGGAGAAACCAGACAGAACTGTGAGACCTTTTGTGAGAGGTTTTGGGGTTAACAGCTATTTAGTTTGAGAAAGTTAGAAATCATCAATTTCCTTCGAGCATGAATGCAGTCTGTTAGCGATTGCGGTTGCAAGCCCAAGCCGACTTTGGTGGACAACACTTGACAGCAGCTTACGTAGCAGCAGAGATACAAATGATGAATCCAGATAGGACCACATAATGCATAACCTTTCACAGCATATTTTTAGAGGTAGCTCTTTTGGCTCAGGATGCCTTTTCCTCACCGTTACAATAGCAATATACAGCTATGCACCATAAAACATTCATCCAATCGACATTCGTTTAACAACGCACTTTAAGCATGAGGTATTAAAAATTATTAAAAATTCTAAAAGGAAATGAACACCTGTCTTTTAACTTTAGCTGGTAGCCCAGCAGACAATCAACACTGCAGATCCACGAGCAGAGGTGGGAGTTAAATAACAGAAGTCCATCATTTATATGTGTGTAACTACCTTACCAGTCATGTGCTTGCTTACTCGTTAGCTCAAATTTGGACTAGCGACTGTTATAACTCGGATGAGAGACTCTTGAGTAAGTTACTCACGTTTCTGTGGATGACTTTCCATAACTTATTTGTGATAACCTATAAATGGTATTTGTAAGTCTATGTGCCTGTCCTATTGTAAGTACTCCTTTGTTTGTCCCCCCCACTACCTGTACACATGGCATCAATGATTGTTCATAGACACTGTGCTCTTAATCAATAAATAATTACATTTCCTGTTTTCTCTCAGAGCTGTGTTCTGGTACCAGTTCCAGCCCCACACATGATGTTCATCCGCTACAGCTTCACACAAGCTGCTTCCGTCATCAGCTCCAGCCCCATCATACCCAGGCCACTTAATGCCGACGTGCATATGACTCCATGACTTTAGTTTCATTCTTAGATTTATCATCTACGCCACCCAAGGAGGTTGGGTGTCTTTTTCAGTCTTGGTCCTCCCAAGGTTTCTTCCTCATAACACTTAGGGAGTTTTTCCTTGCCACTGTCGGCCTAGGCTTGCTCAATTTGGGATTGGACGTAGATATTAGGAGATAATCTAAACTTGTAAAGCTGCTTTGAGACAATGCTCCATTGTAAAAAGCGCTATATAAATAAATCTGACTTGACTACATTCTCTCTAAGCCATAACTCTAGAAACTGGTTCACATTCACTCAGTGAGTCTCTGTTTCATCTGGCTGATGTTCTGTGTCACCCATAATACTGTCTATCAATGCATTTCTGGCTTCCGTCAAACAAAAGTATCAGATCCACCATACCATCCTCTTAAGTGTTACGGCTTTCCCCTACACAGGGTCATAACAGTACAGTTCCTATAATTATTGCAAATTTCCATGAATTAATAATGCGGTGGGATTAGTCATGCTGTGTAGATGGCAGCATTCCACTCGTGTTTATAGCGGTATCACAAACACATTAATATTGTTTGCATAGATTTTTCTTGTGAAAATACCCTTTATTTCACAGTACAATAGCACCAAAAGACTATGTGACTAAGGAAATTTCTGATCAATGTCCATTTCGATCTGTACTACATCAACAGCATCTCTTGAATTGTCTATAAACCTGTAAAATGGGAGGTGTTCTAAAACTTTTGGATTGCCACATGCATTGTACTGATCAATGCTACCTCACCCCCCTAAAAAACCCACCAGAATATATCAAGAATTAAAGAAAACAAGAAGAGGTTTACAAAACAATGAAGTCAGGGCAGGAAGCTACCATCAGATTTGGGGGTCCTACATAGCTCTCATGCCAGCACCTCGATGGACTCCCTGAGTGAACATGGAGGCAGCCACAAAGGAGAGTGGCAACTGGCTTTGCTAAACAACACTAGGATTAAGGTACTCATTTAACACACCGTTCACGTGCTTTGCACATTTAACTGGTTGGGTATTAGGTAATACACCACCAGCTGCATTCAATGGCGGCAGGAAGGACAGGGATGGAGTCACAAGTAAGCATTTACATAAACAAACACAAAACACTACACGCTTTTAGAAAAGCGTAGTGCAACACAGTGCATGTCCTGTATGAGTCATTCTGCCGAATGGGTGCCATTTTATTGTTGTAACTCTTAAAAAAATTCTATAGTTTTCCGCACTGAATCTTTCACACACATATTTAACTATTCAAAATGAATATTGGTCGATCTCAGGCAACTTTATTTTATTCTTACATTGTTTCTCCCATTACTGTCCCATTATTCCCACTACTGTCATATAAAGAGTAATGGGACTAAGTTTTCGGCACAGAATTAGCAAATGCATAAAATGTAAAAGCATGGCATCCACACTAATAGCATTAGGACACTTTGCACATTCTAATGATTTTCCAAAATGTTGTATTATTACAATAAATAACATCTCAAAATGTTTTAGGTAACAGGATAGTGAGTTGACCTTGACCCTTCTCAGTCATAGTAACAATATCATCATATATACAGGAAAAATAAGACAGAACTTAGTTTAGGTCTTTACATCGTCTACAGAAGATCCAGATGATACAACTTCCTATTGAACTGGACTTGTGTTTGTTTCCTAATTTTCAGAAGTGGGAATACATTAGGGTAACAGGACTGAGTGAAAACCTGGGGACGTGATTAAAATGTGTATTTTAAAGTAAATTACTATGGATGTGTTAAGAATAAAATATTGACGGCATAGATGAGATACGAAATGACACAACAATTCAAAAAACAACGCTTTAATATAATGAATAATAATTTGAAAATTCGACCAGAGACCAATCTGAATGAGTATGTGTCAAATGTATTGTTTGCTGTTATTGTTGTTTTACAGCCAGTTCAGTTCCTTTGGCTATTTCCTGTCTTGTACTCTTTTAATATCCAATTTCAGTTGCATTTCAGTATTATTCCTTATGGACTATTGTTGAAGTTTTCTTTCTTTCTTTTTCTTGCTTCTTCTCCTTTGATGAGATGCATAATGTGTGCGTCGTGTGTGTCTGCTTGCCTGGAATTTTTATTGTTTGTTCTAATGTCCGGGTTCATCTGATAAACTTTGTTGGTTTTTTCATTCCATTCTACAGGCCATCTGTTTAAGATGTTTATGGTCTGGGTGGAATGACGTGATATTTGGTCTTAATGCACAAAGCTTTCTTTAGTGTCGGCTTTCTCGGTTCCCTCCAGCCCACACTGTCAAAGTACCCAGCGAAATACGCTCTAATACTACTGTTTTTCAGTGAATATATTTTCCAGGTACAGTGGTGCTTGAATGTTTGTGAACCCTTTAGAATTTTCTATATTTCTGCATAAATATGACCTAAAACATCATCAGATTTTCACACAAGTCCTAAAAGTAGATAAAGAGAACCCAGTTAAACAAATCAGACAAAAATATTATACTTGGTCATTTATATATTCAGGAAAATCATCCAATATCCTAAAGTATGTGAACCTCTAGGATTCGGGGTTAATTTAAAGGTGAAATCAGAGTCAGGTGTTTTCAATCAATGGGATGACAATCAGGTGTGAGTGAGCACCCTGTTTTATTTAAAGAACAGGGATCTATCAAAGTCTGCTCTTCACAACACGTTTGTGGAAGTGTATCATGGCACGAACAGAAGAGATTTCTGAGGACCTCAGAAAAAGAGTTGTTGATGCTCATCAGGCTGGAAAAGGTTACAAAACCATCTCTAAAGAGTTTGGACTCCACCAATCCACAGTCAGACAGATTGTGTACAAGTGGAGGAAACTCAAGACCATTGTTACCCTCCCCAGGATTGGTTGACCAACAAAGATCACTCCAAGAGCAGTTGGCGAGGTCACAAAGGACCTCAGGACACCTTCTAAGCAACTGAAGGCCTCTCTCACATTGGCTAATGTTAATGTTCATGGGTCCACCATCAGAAGAACACTGAACAACAATGTTCTGCATGGCAGGGTTACAAGAAGAAAGCCACTCCAAAAAGAACATTGCTGCTCATCTGCAGTTTGCTAAAGATCACGTGGACAAGCCAGAAGGCTATTGGAAGAATGTTTTGTGACTTTCTGGTTTAAAAGAAAAGCGTTATGTTTGGAGAAAGGAAAACACTGCATTCCAGCATAAGAACCTTATCCCATCTGTGAAACATGGTGGCACCAGTGTGATGGTTTGGGCCCGTTTTGCTGCATCTGGGCCAGGACGGCTTGCCATCATTGATGGAACAATGAATTCTGAATTATATCAGAGAATTCTAAAGGAAAATGTCAGGACATCTGTCCATGAACTGAATCTCAAGAGAAGGTGGGTCATGCAGCAAGACAACGACCCTAAGCACACAAGTCGTTCTACCAAAGAATGGTTAAAGAAGAATAAAGTTTCATGTTTTGGAACGGCCAAGTCAAAGTCCTAGACCTTAATCCAATCGAAATGTTGTGGAAGGACCTGAAACGAGCAGCTAATGTGAGGAAACCCCACCAACATCCCAGAGCTGAAGCTGTTCTGTACGGAGCAATGGGCTAAAAATTCCTCCAAGCCGGTGTGCAGGACTGATCAACAGTTACAGGAACGTTTAGTTGCAGTTATTGCTGCACAGGGGGGTCACACCAGATACTGAAAGCAAAGGTTCACATACTTTTGCCACTCACTAATATGTAATATTGGATCATTTTCCTCAATAAATAAATGACCAAGTATAATGTTCTTGTCTCATTTGTCTAACTGGGTTGTCTTTATCTACTTTTAACACTTGTGTGAAAATCTGATGATGTTTTAGCTCATATTCATCCAGAAATCTAGAAAATTCTAAAGGATTCACAAACGTTCAAGCACCACTGTATATAACTTACGTTCGTACTAGAGACAGTCCTAACTCGGTTGATGTGCTTAGAGACTTCTTTGTGCAAGTTACTCGTGTTTTTGTGTATAACTTTCTGCTACTTATTTGTAACAAGCTATAAATGGCATTCCTAAGTGTATGTGCCTGTCCTATTGTAAGTAGGACGGCTTCGTTTGTCCCTCCACTACCTGTATATTCTCAATAACCTATAACTATATAAACTGGTTCACATTCACTGGTTGAGTCGCACATCTGGCTGATCTCCTGTGTTGTTCGTAATACTGTCTATCAGTGCATTTTTTTGAGAACATACCCTTTATATTTCCATATAAAGCAGCCTAAAGACTATGTCACTAGAGTAATGTCTAGTCAGCGTCCATTTTGGAGTCTAAATGGTGCATACTTTGATTTTGCATGCATGCTTTGTTTACAAATCTGATATTTCTCTTTATACCATGGTAAGTACTCATCCCCGTTTCAAAACTAATGTGCCTCATGGAACGTGTGCACTTTAGAATGCAACTACCACAACCAGCACAAATCAGCAATGCGTACTCCCCAGGGGTGAAATATTGGAAAAAACCTCATACACTGTTATTGATGTCACCTGCAAAGGTGTATCAATAACGAATGTGACCGAATGGGTCAAACAGGCTGAAAATACTGTGCAGCCCATGCTCCAGACTCAACTCCTAACCATACAGTCAAAACAATTTCATATTTAATACTGCATGAAATAGAGGGACGATCAAAACGGTTAAGCACCAACAACCACAAATTTTTTCCAGATCATGCCTGCATGCACCCTGCCAATTCAGACTTGGCAACGAAACACGACCCACATCCACACCTGCAGCACACTGCCCTCATCATGCCAGCATTTTTGGAAAATTAAATCCAAGATTAAACAATACACAAAGATCAGGGGCAAATGCCAAATATTTCTTTTCAATACAGATTTGAATCGTTTCCATTTCACAGCATTTAGCACCAAGTGAAATATGTCAAAATATACAATAACAATCACGCTATCACATATCTACTGTTCAGTTATTAGTATCTGGCCTCTAATGGACTAGCTCACAAGCAGAGGCTGGATAAGATAGCGAATTCATTGTTCTTAATTACATTTCTTCATTACTGACTACATGAATATTAATTAAAAACCATACTGTCCTAAAATTACAGTATAAATAATTAACTTGGGAGAGAAAACAAGGACGTGGTGTTCTTCACCAGCCCCTCAGCCCTCATTTGCAAGTAACATGGCAGTGCTTTGGCTGTTACCTCTGAAAAATGTCACTTCATCTCACATAGAGATTCAGGACACATGATGATACTTATACTTCTACTCTTTTACCAGCTACAGCCATACCCACAGTATGCCAATACTCGGACTCTTTCTCCTGCCACAACCCATACTCAAGCCCTTATACCCCTGGGGTACAGTAAGTCATAATCCACACATAATTTGGAAATCTTGAAATAAAGCTATTTGTACAAGCTCATGCATGCATCTTCATTGTGTGTGTGTGTACCTCAGCCAGTTGATGGTGCAACTGCATCCTGTAGGCAGCGTCCTGTGAGCACTGATGAAGGATTACAGGATGACTAACACAAACTGTGCAAGAACAGATGAGCTGCTGTCTCTGATTTTACATCTACAAGGTGGAGCAATATGGCATATGCGTCTAATAGAGTGACAGTGCGTGAACACAGCATTAAAAACTCCAGCAGCACTGCTGTATCTGATCCATTCATACCAGCAGAACACCTACTAACACACCACCACATCAGTGTCACTGCAGCGCTGAGACTGGTCCACCACCCAAATAGTACCTGATCTGTGGTGGTCCTGTAGGGGTCCTGACCATTAGAGAACAGAACAAGAGGGACTAACAGTGTATGTAGAGAAACAGATGGACCACAGTCTGTAATTGTAGACCTACAAAGTGCATCTATATGATAAGTGGAACTGTTCAGTGTAGAAATAAAAATAAAATAAAATAAAGTGATCGGTGAGTGTACGTGCGTGTGTTTTACAGGTCATTAAGAGAAGAAGAAAGGAAAATACAGTTTTTTTTGTCCAAGAAATCATTTCTGCTGTACTGCTGTCCCCTGCTGGCAGAATCACGACTTACAAGGTTTCAAATCCGTATCGTATTAAGAACAGCTTTATTTGTTATGAAGCAGGTAGGTTTTTACACGTAGTCACAGATGATGAGAATGGGGTAGAACACCCGAAGACACCCGATTTAACTCATTTTATCCATTTAAAATGTTTAAAAAAAAACAGAATCACATGTCAAGCAGTTTTAATCTGTAAAACTAAACTTGATGAAGTGCCAGTATACAGCCGATGTGCTGCCACTGCAGGAACCACAACCCTTTTAGTTTCTGCTGAAGGGTTTGTATGTTTCTGAGTTCCAGGAGCTATCAAGGTAGATCACACCAAATAGTTGCACACCGCCGACGACAAATGTTCTTTTTCACCCTTTAAATATGGTGCCAACAAAAATTATGTCTTTATAACAGACATTTATAATAGTAATTGGATAGAAGTTGGCCAACACGGTCGAAAATCTTTCCATGATGCTGTTGTTGATTAACAAGATGCAACACAAAAATAGTACAGGAGTGTATTGTGTACACACATTTAAAGGCATTCAGCCTGCAAGAGCGAATGGTAGAACACAGGACATAGGCTGTACGAGTGGAAGTGTATGTCATGACTGACCTGGCCACAAGGCACTGCTAGGACCCGAACCCAGGTCACCTTGGAGGAGGGATAGCATATTAGACCACTGAGGCACCAAAGCACCTGTTCATTGAAACAACCTGCCACTTTTCCAATTCATGTTTTTTCATCCCTGTTTATCCACATCAGGGTCGTGGGGGGTCCAGAATTCATTAGGTGCACATGGAATGCCAGTCCATCACTGGGCATGGCCAGGGTAGCTGCTGCAGAGCTGGGGGATATGATGCCCGGCCCAGCCACAAGGTTCCGTGTCACTAATATTTAACTGCAAGGAACAAACTATGGATTCAGTATGTTCTCCCCATGTCTGTGCTGGTTTTCTTCGGATATGCCTGCTTTCTCCCACATTCAAAAGACATGAGTCGTTAAGTTAATTGGGAGTCTCCAGTGTCCCAGTGTGACTGAGTGTGTGTGCATGTGCCTCCCGATGGACTGGTGTGCTGTCTAGGTTTGGTCGCTAATACAGACCTGGTCCAGTGAACAGTCTGGTAGACTTTGTATGGTAACAAGGACATCTTGTCATTATTTCTATAACTTACCAGGAGTACTGAACATTGATATATGTTTAGATTACAGGTATGCGCCATTAAGTATTAAGCCATCTAAGTATTACTCCGTGACATACACAGGTAACCTAGCAACGACGCCCGCCCTAAAAAGCAGCCAAGTTATAATGACAAGTTAAACACTTGCAAAATGAAAGCTATAATTAGTTTAGAAAATATAATGGTCTTGAAAACGATTTAAACTCGGAAGATGAAGCTATTAATGACCAACCTGAGCCAAAGGCTTATCACCTTTAGGATTTGGAAGCGCTGGAAAAGTCTAACGGAAACTTAATGGATTCACAGCTCGACTGAAAAGCAACGAGACTGAAGATCAGTTTTAGTCCCATCAACAAAAATGAACTGAATTCTGAATCAGCTTCATCCCTCACAAAGACGTCGTTTGTGGAGTTAAACTCGGCTTCTTTCATTAAACACCATCCGCGGCTGATCGGAGGTTCAAATGACAGGTTATCTGCAAATCCAGCTCTAACCCAGAGAAGCTGCTGATGCCCTGTAACTCTGCCGTTACATTTCTGACTGATAGGATTAACATCAAGAGCTTCATCATTCCACTTTGGTTAGAACACCGGGATCTCCCTCCGATCTGCTTCAGTCGGTAGGATAGTGCATCTTAGTAACAGCCTGCCTTATAAACCCCACCCATTTTATTTGCTGAATGTAAATAAACTTTCTTTTTAATAACTTAAAACTTACCAGTCGACATATTTGTGTTTATTGTCTGTATAATAAGCTGTTATTGGTAATTCTGTTCCTTGACTTCAATGACTGAAGGACTTAGCCGCGGAGTAACGATAGAATGGAACTATTTTACCTCGCGGAAGGGTGATAAACAAATTGTTTTTTCTGTCCATTTTATCTTACAATCTAACAATAAATGGCGATAACGGAATTGTAGTATAATCACAATAATACACTCAAGGTCGTGCTTTAACGCGAGATATTGCCACGAGTGTTCTGATCTTCGGCACTCGGCCTGCGACCGCATCACACCCGTGCCGATATCTCACGTTATAGCACTACTACTTGTGTATTATTGCTCAAATAAATTACAATAGGAGAATATACATCTGTCTTTTAACTCCACATGTTGCAGCCATAAACAGACCCAAAACAACAAACACACTGTACGGCGCTGCCGACATATGTTGTAGTACAGTATACAGTACTGTACTGAACTAATAACATTTTACCGTATTTTTCGGACCATAAGGCGCACTTAAAATCCTTTAACTTTCTCAAAAATCGACAGTGCGCCTTTAAATGCGGTGCGTCTAATGTATGAATTAATTCTGGTTGTGCTTTCTGACCTAGAACCGATTGTAGATGGTACACGGCGCTCATAAATCTGTCAAAATGTTTTAGCACGGCCTTGGTAAGTTACGAACGTAGTCAGGAAACATCGCAGAGTAATACGGTATGTGCTTCAGCATTAGGGTACTGCATTCATTCATTTATTTTCGAAGCGGATTTCAAACACAACGCTATCGGTCACGCAGTACAACATGGACATAGAGCAGCTGCCAGAGAATTCAACATTAACGAATCAATGGTATGGAAGTGGAGGAAGCAAGAAGACGCCCTGCACCAGGTAAAGACCAAACTGAGCTTCCGACGGAACTTAAGAGTTTTGTTTCATTTTATGCGCCTTATAACCTGGTGCGCTTTATAGCCCAGAAAATACGGTACTTAAGAATTATAACAAATTCCTATGTTAATTGCTTATTAATTTACTGTTATGCTGCCTGATATGGCAGAGTATTATTATTGTATATTATTATATATTGGCAGGACATCCACCAATGTTGAACAGCCAATCAACGCTGCAGATTTACATTTATAACATTTAGCAGACGCCCTTATCCAGAGCGACTTATACAGTCTTACAATCCAAGCAGTTGTGGGTTAAGAGTCTTGCTCAGGGACCCAACAGTGGCAGCTTGGCAGAGGTGGGATTTGGACCCTGGACCTTCTGGTCCATAGCTCAGTAACATAAGGTTATCTGCAACAAGCTGTAAATGGCATTCGTAAGTGTATGTGCCTGTCCCAGTGTAAATAACCTAAAAACTCCCTTTATATTTACAGTACAGCAGCCCAAAAAGACAACGTGGCTATGGTTATGTCTGGTCGATGACCATTTCAGTCAACATCCTGCTTCACAGAACGTAATGCGGATGTAAAACTGTGCGTACCTGTACTCTAATGTGACCGGTGCTAGTCATTATGGACAAAATGGAAAATTGTGTGGTTGGCAGATGAGGCAAACATTGCAGAGTAAAAGAAATATCAGGCCTGAAGCTCATTCCTTTACCCTAGGTAAGAGTTTTATGGATCTGGATTAGAAACTCTCCTGTGTCATATTTCACTGCCTGGTTAAGAAGCATGATTAAATAATGATCATACTTCTTCTAGTGTGGTGAAACAGCAACTCTTTTGGGAGCTGTAGAGCTCTCATTTAGAGAACATCATGATCCTTAAAACCATCTGTCTCAGAGGGCACCTGAGGTAAACATATCCGGAGACGAAATTAAGTAAACCTCGACTTCTATCAGTGAAGGATCTGAGGCCTGAGCTCAGCCCACCTTTGCTCCAGCTGTTGCTTCAGAGGCTCAGGGGCAAAGCTGCAATGAATGGCCTGTTGAGAAACAGTCCACATGGCCTCCCGACTGAGGCCGAACGTCGATGCAGCCAGCTGGTACTCTTGGGAGAGATCTGTGCAGAACACGCCCTTATCGTCCGTCTGAAGAAAAGCAGAAAAGAACAAAATGATTAAGCAACGGCTCATTTCGAATCAATCAGACGCAAGTTAGGAAAAGTCTGACTCACACAAATCACACATGGGTGTCCTCGCTCGTACCAGTACTGGAAGTGATGCTCATCATATGAGGCTACTGTCTGACCCTTTACATTAGAGGTCAAACAGAATTCTGTAGGAAAAAGTTTAAAGGGGTCACATTTTCATTGTTTTTTCAAGTTGAATCAGTTCATCTGGACCTAAGGTTTTGTGGGAGATACGTTTCGTAACTCATCCAAGACTTCTTCAGTCCCAGCTAGTTGGAAAAATTCCCCAATCTTATATACAGCACATTTGCAAGATGGTGAGATGTGTACTCTGAGGCCCCCTCCTCAGTTCAGGGATGGGCGTTCCCTCTCACCATCTTACAATGCCGCCATTCCACAATGGCTTAAAATCTCGGATGGACGTTAAATGGCGCATACCTGTATATTTTTTGTAACATCTGGCCACCCCTGGTCTGTGCTGTGCATTACACAGACCCAGCCACCACCCTGAGGAACGCTACTACTATTCATGAGGCTCTAGGCAGAATCATGTGCATTAACACAATTAAATATATTACTCATTTGACAGCACTAGTAGAAATGGTATTATTTAACCAAATAATGTCTTGGATTAAAACTCACAAACTTGCTTTCACTGTTACTCACCTATAGGGATGTTTTGCTTGCAAACTTTATTGACGAGACTGTCTGAACCCCCAACTTCAGGGTGCAAATAGGTTCCATGGCCAATCCTATCAGGAGGCAAGTCCAACAGCAACTCAGTCTCCTCCTTCTGAGAAGGAACCTGACAAAACATGGGTATAAAGAATAATATAGCTGAGGTGCTACGAGGGAAAAGTACATATACAGTCTAATACCAGTATAGCCAAACCTCTGACAAATGCAAGGCCAGCTTGAGCCCGCAGTTTCTAGCCCTCTGAAGAGCAGGGAGTAAGTCTTTTCCATGACCCACCTTAAAGAGATCCATACAAGACATAAAAATGCCATAAAGCTAAATAACACACAAACAGCTGCTCAGTAATTGGAGAAAAGTCAGCCACATAACCGTCATCGAATTACGAAGAAGAACAACAGAAAAATTGATCATAAATCACTGAAGATTTGTGCAGTCAGTTCCACAATTATTGGCACCATTGGTAAAGAGAGATACAAAAGGTCTTTGTGGTTAATTAATGTACTCCCACTAGGGGTGTAATGATACACTGCTCACAATTTGATTTGGTCACGATTATTGATTTGACATTCAATAAAAGCCATTTTTTATTTCTGAAGTGTAAACAATGCACATTTCTTGTATAAGTTTTTAAACAAAATAGTTTAATTTTAGGAGACTAAAGCAAGTTTAATACCTATAAATAAAAATTACTAAGTGCTATCTTTAAATTGAAATGCCCAGCTGTCAAACACCTTTTTTGTATCAATTGTGTGTGCGAAAAGCACTATACAAATACAGGTGACAGTGCACCTGGTCACCTCAACAGCCAATCAATGCTGCGGGTCCCAAATCCCTTCAGTTTCCACTGGAGAAGATATGAAGGAAGATGTGCCCTATACTGTATGATGTACGACTGCACCCTCTGGTGTTCAAACAATGCAACGACATTATTAGAAGTCCATAAAGAAAAGGGATGCCTGTCATATCTCCACGATTACATGGTGACATTGACACGAAATTGTGTCACAATGCATCGTTACACCCCAACTCTCACACTAAAAATAAAAGGAGTCTTCCATTAATACCATAATGACACTCACCGATCACTTTATTAGCTGTACCTCCTTGTTTTTACACTCATGGTCCGTTATCAGCTCCTTTTACCATACAGATGCACTTTGTAGTTCTACAATTACAGACTGTAGTCCATCTGTTTCTCTACATACTTCGTTCATCCCCTTTTACTCTGCTCTATAATGGTCAGGACCCCTACAGGACCACCAGAGATCCTATGGTGGATCATTCTCAGCACTGCAGTGACACTGATGTGATGGTGTGGTGTTAGTGTGCTGCGCTGGTATGACAATCGGACACAGCAGTGCTGCTGGAGTTTTTAAATGCTGTGTTCACTCACTGCGCACTCTATTAGACACATCTACTATATTGCTCCACTTTGTAGATGTAAGTCAGAGACAGTAGCTCATCTGTTGTACAGTTTGTGTTAGTCATCCTCTAATCCTTCAGCAGTGCTCACACGATGCAGGTGGCTGGACATTTTTGGCAGGTGGACATTTCCCAGTCAGTGAGACTGAGGTGTTTAAAACTCCAGCAGCACTGCTGTCTGATCTACTCATATGAGCACAAGGCACACTAACACACCACCACCAAGTGTCCCTGCAGTGCCATTGTTTAACAAACATTTCCTGATTTATGAAAGTCAACACACTTGGGGCACTCAAAGACTAATTTGCTAGGCTAATTTTCAAATAATAATAAAAACATCTCTCAGTGTTAATCAAATGCAGGATTTTATCAAAATCTATTGTGGCAGTAAGAGGACAGGGTACACTGACTACAGTTTGGAACGTAATAAGTAAGTTGCACTGACCGTAGGGTCACCACTGAGGTCCAGTCCTACTACCACACCATCACTGCACAACATGAAGTCCTCAGCTAGTTTCACCGTCTCCATAGCTACCTCTGGGCCATTTCTGCGATCCACAGCCACTAGAAACCTGTTCAAAGGTGACACCATTAAGAAAGGAAGTACGTTTTGTTTTGGAATATGTAGAGTCTGGGGCAAAAGTCTGAGAGCACTAGTGAAAATACTGGTGGTCTGGATCAGGATAAGGACCCAAAACACACCTCACAGCTTTGAACAACTGCTTGAAGGCTAAAGATGATAAATGAGTGTGGACTGTCTTAAACTTTCCACAGCCACCTGACCTAAACCCCATTGAGCATGTATGGGGCACTTGTAGACAAAGAAATCCCAGCATTCAGCAACATCACAAGATACTCTTTAGAATATTGGGAATTCATGCTTGGAGAACATCAGACTTTACACAAACTTGTGCAGCCCCACCCAAGCTGTTCTTCCATCATCAGCTCCAGCCCCACCATACTGAGACCACAGAAGGATGCCATGGCACCGGGACTTTCCCGCCAAGGACACATGATCCCACAGTCACTCCCTGTACTGGACTAAATAATGCCGATATACATATCTTTACGTTATTGTACGCAATATTTCTCTTCACTATTGGCTTATATGCTATAGTTTTTCTATTCTCCATTTCATACTTTTCATAATGTCTCATTCTAATTAGATAACTTGGTTAATTCCAATATATAACATCTAAGCCACCCAAGGAGGTCCATTTTTGAATATTGGTCCTCTCAAGGTTTCTTCCTTATAACATTTAGGGAATTTTTCCTTGTCACTGTCGCCTTTGGGATTTAATTTAAAAGATAATGTAAAATCGTACAGCTGCTTTGGGACAATGCTCCATTGTAAAAAAAAAGACGCTATCAAAATAAAGCTGACTTGACTCATTTCACAGCAAATTTTTCATTTGCAATGAAAAACTCTGTATCAAATTCAAGAAAGAGCAATATAGCTGAATTTTCACTAGTGGTCTTAGACTTTTGGCCCCTACTGTAGCTGCCTTACAAACCTGACATCTATATCTACTCCGTCCTCCTTACACTGACGGATGGCTTCAACGACAGTTTCAACGTATCTTCTTTTACTCAGACCTTGATTTAAAAACAAAAAGAAGTCTAACTGACAAATCAAATCAGCGTCCATAACATTCAAATATCAACTAGTAAGAACCTGTTTTAGTTTCTTCCCGTGGGGTGCTGCGCAGTTCCAAATACTTCACTCCGTCAGCAGCAAACTCTTGAATAACAGATTTGGCAACCTGTGGAAATAAAACACGCTGTTTTACCAGTGGTTTGTCTGCACTGCAAATAAATAACTGTCCACATGAATTTCCAATGCATTTCATCTTGTATTTTTCTTATTTACTAAATTATCTATTAACTTTTAATCTCACTTTATTGGAAAACACTTTTGCTCCATTGGAGAAACAAATGCAAGACTACTGGAAAAAATATTATTTACAAGAAGAGGCACTCCCTGTTCTATGATGGATCAGTTTACAATATTTTCTCTGATAATCTGATAATACAGGTAGTCCCCGATTTATTCCGAAGTTGAATTTATTGTAAACCGAGGAGTATATACTGTATATACCATAGTGCAGCCTACCTTAAACCTGCTTAAAACACTTACATTAAACTACAGTTGGGCAAAACCATTAACATAAAACTCATAATAAAGTACAAAGATTTATAATAAAGTATTGAATATCTCATATAATTTACTGAATAATGTACTGACAGCAAAAAACAAAAACGATTATAGCATGACCACAGCTTTTCCTCACTACGTTTCCCAGCGCTCATCACTCCCACCACGTGACTCCCTACAGGATTTTTAAAGAATTTAATTGTAAATCATGGTGGAAAATAAGTATTTGGTCACCCACAAACATGCAAGATTTCTGGCTCTCACAGACCTGTAACTTCTTCAAGAAGCGCTTCTGTCTTCCACTCGTTACCTGTATTAATGGCACCTGTTTGACCTTGTTATCTGTATAAAAGACACCTGACCACAGCCTCAAAAAGTCAGACTCCAAACTCAAACATGTCCAACACCAAAGAGCTGTTGAAGGACACCAGGAAGAAAATTGTAGACCTGCACCAGGCTGGGAAGAGTGAATCTACCTGTGCAATGCAAGACCTCATACCGTGGGGTCAAAATGATCATGAGAACATACATTATGAGAAATATCCCAAAACTACACGGAGGGACCTGATGAATGACCTGCAGAGAGCTGGGACCAAAGTAACAAGGCTACCATCAGTAATACACTACGCTGAGACGAACTCAGATCCTGCAGGCGTGTCCCCCTGCTTAAGCCAGTACATGTCCAGGCCCGTCTGAAGTTTGCCAGAGAGCATATGGATGATCCAGAAGAGGATTGGGAGAATATCATGTGGTCAGATGAAACCAAAATAGAGCCAAGCGTATCACTTGCCTGGGAAAATTCAAGATTCAACATTCAGAGTACAGTTTCTGTTCAATGTGTATTCATTATCGGATTCCCACCGTAAAGTCGTGGAGTACCTTACATCACTCAGTAACATATGAGATATTCAACACTTTATGTGAAAGATTTTGCCCAAATGTAGTTCAAGTGTTATAAGCATGTAAAAGGTAGGCTACGCTAAAATATATACAGTATATAAACTCCTTCGTTACAATGCCTTGAACTTATAATGGGTTTGTCAGAACGTAACCCCATCGCAAACGGGGCAGCACCTGTATCTACAAATATCAAACTGTAATTTACAATATTGTTATAATGACAAGTACAAGACAAATTTCTGTATGTTTAAGATGTTATAACAAAATCAATGTATAGTGTAAATGGAAAATAAAGGCTTACCATAAGGATGTCCTCCTCTGAATCAACAAGCTGATGGATCACTTTGAAAACCTGGAAGCATCTACAAATAAGAAAATAACAATCATAAAGTACTGACCAGTACACGCCCTGCATTCTTTCCTCCTGTGTACTTATTGCAATAAATAGATTCTCAGTAATGTCAATGATTAACTATTTGAACTAAGAGTGAAGCTAAGAGCGTAAATACAGATATCACACATTAGCACCAGATAAAGGGCCTTAGTTTTAGTGAAATGAACTCTTCAGCACACCAACACAAGTTTGTAAAGAACAGATTGGGGAAGGCCCTTTTCTGTTCCAGCCCGACTATACAAGAGTGCACAAAGCACGATCCACCCTTCATATTTTCTATATTTCTGCATAAATATGACCTAAAACATCATCTGAGAAGCCAGTTAAAGAAATGAGACAAAAATATTATTCTTGGTCATGTATTTATATTTTAAAAATGATCCAATATTACATATTAGTGAGTGGCAAAAGTATGTGAACCTTTGCTTTCAGTATCTAAACGTTTCCTGTAGCTGTTGATCAGTCCTGCACACCGACTTGGAGGAATTTTAGCCCATTCCTCCGTACAGAACAGCTTCAGCTCTGGGATGTTGGTGGGTTTCCTCACTTAGCTGCTCGCTTCAGGTCCTTCCACAACATTTCCATTGGATTAAGGTCAGGACTTTGACTTGGCCATTCCAAAACATTAACTTTATTCTTCTTTAACCATTCTTTGGTAGAGAACGACTTGTGTGCTTAGGGTCGTTGTCTTTGCTGCATGACCCACCTTCTCTTGAGATTCAGTTCATGGACAGATGTCCTGACATTTTCCTTTAGAATTCTCTGATATAATTCAGAATTCATTGTTCCATCAATGATGGCAAGCCGTCCTGCCCAGATGCAGCAAAAAAGGGTCCAAACCATGATACTACCGCCACCATGTTTCACAGATGGGATAAGGTTCTTATGCTGGAATGCAGTGTTTTCCTTTCTCCAAACATAACGCTTTTCTTTTAAAACCAAAAAGTTCTATTTTGGTCTCATCCATCCACAAAACATTCTTCAATAGCCTTCTGGCTTGTCCACGTGATCTTTAGCAAACTGCAGATGAGCAGCAATGTTCTTTTTGGAGAGCAGTGGCTTTCTCCTTGCAACCCTGCCATGCACACCATTGTTGTTCAGTGTTCTTCTGATGGTGGACTCATGAACATTAACATTAGCTAATGTGAGAGAGGCCTTCAGTTGCTTAGAAGTTACCCTGAGGTCCTCTGTGACCTCACCAACTATTACACGCCTTGCTCTTGGAGTGATCTTTGTTGGTCGACCACTCCTGGGGAGGGTAACAATGGTCTTGAATTTCCTCCATTTGTACACGATCTGTCTGACTGTGGGTTGGTGGAGTCCAAACTCTTCAGAGATGGTTTTGTAACCTTTTCCACCCTGATGAGCATCAACAACTCTTTTTCTGAGCTCCTCAGAAATCTCCTTTGTTCGTGCCGTGATGCACTTCCACAAACGTGTTGTGATAGATCCCTGGTCTTTAAATAAAACAAGGTGCCCCCTCACACCTGATTGTCATCCCATTGACTGAAAACACATGACTCTAATTTCACCTTCAAATTAACTGCTAATCCTAGAGGTTCACATACTTCTGCCACTCACTAATATGTAATATTGGATCATTTTCCTCAATAAATAAATGACCAAGTATAATATT
Source organism: Ancistrus triradiatus (assembly GCA_025084515.1). NCBI lineage: Eukaryota > Metazoa > Chordata > Actinopteri > Siluriformes > Loricariidae > Ancistrus > Ancistrus triradiatus. Next base: position 478,527 of record JAJAGP010000063.1, on the reverse strand, counting down.
TTTGTCTCATTTGTTTAACTGGGTTCTCTTCATCTACTTTTAGGACTTGTGTGAAAATCCGATGATGTTTTAGGTCATATTTATGCAGAAATACACTGTACCTATAGAAGAGAGAGTACATACTCATCCAGGGTGCGCCTCTGTCCACTCCGGATGGCCGTCATGCTGGACTCGATGTTCAGATGAGGTTTTCGGGAAATGAGTTTCTCCATAGTTTCAAAGCTGACTGAACCGTTAAGATGTGCATGCAGCTCCTGTAGACATTTACAACAAGAATATAATGACACAATATCTAGTTATGTACACACATACACCGCTGAAATTATGCACCTTGTACATACACTTTATACATTTTATCAGGTTCATCTACCATACAGGTAAAGTTTGAAGGTATACAGGTATGCTGACTCCATCCCATCTGTGGCCATCAGTGTAAAGAGACACCACTGACCAGATTTGATTTGAGTGGTGGACCAGTCTCAGCCCAGCAGTGACACTCACAAGGTAGTGTGAGTTGGATGATTTTGTTCCACCAACACTATAAGAAAATTTTATTGTATTGAGGGCCTGTGCCTCATCCCTGCACAAGAGTGACAGCAGAAATTAAATTTGAGACTAAATGAATCCCAACAGCTCGCTTTCAGTTAACTTCAAAAGTGTCTGAATTATTACAACCTCCTAGATTAGATTTCACTGATTAACTCAGAAGCTCAGAAAGCTCAGATTCTGATCCAATATATCTCCAAGGGCGTGTTAAACTGTACTGTCTCCCGAGCCACTTACAACTCATATCATCCTACAAAGTGACACTTAAGGCGCTTGCTCAAGGGTCCAATATTGTCAGTGCTGGGATCTGTAGGTGTGAGAAGGGGGTTGTCGGGGTTGCAGTCCTCACTAGTTGAAACTGTATAGGATTTTGAACTCTTCTTCTCACACAGATTGGCACAGTTCTGGACAGATACATCATGATTTGTTAGGCACTTAAGTAGCAACACAGCTCCCCAGATTCCTGGTTCGATTCCGACCTCGGACTGCATCTGTGTGGGGACGATGCTTGTCCTCCCCATGCCCGTGTGGGACTGTGGTAGCCTAGCGGTTATGATACTGGACTATGGACCAAAAGGTCCAGGGTTCAAATCCCACCTCTGCCAAGCTGCCACTGTTGGGTCCTTGAGCAAGACCCTTAACCCACAATTGCTTGGACTGTAAGTTTGTATCAATTGTAAGTCGCTCTGGATAAGGGCGTCTGTTAAATGCTGAAAATGTAAATGTAAATGTTTACTCCGGGTGATCTGGTTTCTTTCCACATTCCCAAGACATCCACTTGGTTAACTGGTTGCTCTAAATTGGCCTAATATGAATGTGTCCGATTAGTATCGACTGACTAGTAACTTTGGTCCTGTTGTGAATAGCCCTTGATGCAGATGTGACAAATGAACCAAATGAACCATTAACAACACTGCAAGGCCTCATTTAGCATCTTGTAATTCTATGTAAGTTTATTGGTAATACTGCTGCTTTGCAATGTTTGTTTATTCAGCATCTCACAGGCTAAAGTTAATGGGTTGTCGGTAACACCTCTGGCTTTTTTAAAGTCTTTCAGTCCCTAGGTGTGAGTGACCAGCGTTGATACCGACATAGAGCTTTTGCACTTCTAAAATCAGCTGGCAGTGCTCTCTATTAATAGAATCTTCCCTCGTGCCTGCTGGGGTTTGAGCCCTGTTGGTATCGGGACAAGTTCTGCAAGTACATGAGCACAGTATGGCTGAAAGCTGCATTTATATGAACAAATCCCAGGAAAAAAAACATCCCTTTAAAATTTTAACTTTTTGTCTCACAGCATTGCATTGTCATTGCCAATAACCACGATTTGAGCTTTGACATGGTGGGTTATCCTGGAAGAAAGCATCAGAAGCTGGTACACTGTTGCCATAAAGGGATGGACAGGGTGTTGCGGACCACCATCTTGAACTGTTGGAACAAGGCAGGATCAATCCATGCTTTCATTTATGTCAAATTCTGATCCTACCATCCAAATGTTACAGCAGAAATCAATACTCGTCAGCCCAAGCAACATTTGTCCAACCTTGGCCTTGCCCATGCAAACTGTTGCCTCGGTTGCCTGTTCTTAGGTAACAGGAGTCAGGTCAAGTCAGATTTATTTACATAGCGCTTTTTACAATGGCGCATTGTCTCAAAGCAACTTTACAACTTTAGATTATCTTCTAATATCTACAGCCCATCCCATATTGAGCAAGCCTAGGGCGACAGTGACAAGGAAAAACTCTATGAGGATGAAACCTTGGGAGGACCAAGACTCAAAAAGGCACCCAACCTCCTTGGGTGGCGTAGATGATAAATGTAAAAATGAACCTAATTTATGTAAGCAAATAAGTCTTATAGTGATAGTTCAAACAAAATAATGGAGTGGAACTTCAAGGTCCAACATGTAATACGTTGTTCAGATATGCTCTTCTGCAATAGCTTAGTTGTAATGAGTGTTTATAGTGACTGTTGCCTTTCAAGCCATTCTGCCCATTCTCTGCTGACCTCTGATATGAACAAGGCATTTTCGCTGAGTGAAAAGCCAACCAGTGGATAATTTCTCTTTTTCAGACCATTTTCTCTAAACATTATAGATGGCTGCATGTGAAAATCCCAGTAGATCATCAGTTTCTGAAATACTCAACAACCATGCCACGTTCAAAGTCATTTAAATCATCGTTTTCCCAATTCAATGATCGGCTGGAACTTCAGCAGGTCGTCTTGACCATGTCTACATGCCTAAATGCACTGAATGGTGCCAGTCGTGCGTTGCTATTGTTATTTACAATACGCTGATACGCTGTTTGGGACACAGCCTCTCCAAACTCACGTAAACCCTAACTATAAGTGTATAAACCCTAATCTGTGCAAGTGTACTTACCACTTTAGGGAGCTGCCTATAGAAAACGTCAGCTTCAGTCTCCATTAAGTTATTTTTATGTACTAATTTACAGATAAGAACAACTTCTAGAACCAGTTAGCTTTCTCTAGTTGAATTGTGCTAGCGCTAATTTGAATTGGAAACAGGTATAACACTGCTTTTTCCAGGGCTGTATCCCAAACCACCTCCTGATTAGAAATGATTATTAAAAGTAGTGAATTCACCAGTTGTGTCGTTCCACACCACATACTACGACTGTGATTTGAAACACAACCCGGTTGCGACACTGAAATTATTCCCAAACACCTCAGACACTGCGCATTTAGTTCCGACCTTTATTAAGTTTATTTCAGTGATCAGATAGGTTATTTGAATAATTCTTAAAATAATTTATTTAATTTATTTATTTTTTATTTCATTAAATACAAATAGTTTTACACTTATGCCAACAATTCACAAAGTTATATGCACTGACTGGCAGAAAGAAAACACGACACTAAAACTACTACTACTACTACTAACATAATAATAATAATAATAATAATAATAATAATAATAATGGTCATTAATCACATAGCACATTGGTATCATAAATCAACATTTAAATTAAAACTAACTTTACGTTTGTACATTAAAATTTTAAACCAGTGAAAGACATTTTACCAAATGCTATATGCATAAACTGACAGAAAAACACAAGGGCTTAAAAACAACAACAACAACAATACATTTATTAATATTATTAATATTAGTTAATCGTGTAATGCATCTAATGCATTCATAGTATTATACATGTAAACATAAATGATTCTATATCCTAAATGAATGAAGTAATTAAAAATAATGTGTGTTCGGTTGGCATAGCGGTCTAATACTGTAGTCCACCACCGCAGGGTCCTTGCCATGCTTTCAGGCCAGCTTGGGCATCACTGTCTGAGAAAGAGGACTGTGGTAGCCTAGTGGTTAAGGTACTGGACCAGAAAGTCCAGGGTTCAAATCCCACCTCTGCCAAGCTGCCACTGTTGGGTCCTTGAGCAAGACCCTTAACCCACAACTGCTTGGATTGTAAGGTTGTACCAATTGTAAGTCGCTCTGGATAAGGGCATCTGCTAAATGCTGTAAATGTAACTGTAAAGAGAGGCAGCTCCTGTGCTGCAGTAGCTAGCCCTACTCGGTCACTGACAAAAAGCAATGCATAAATTATGAAAAATAAATAAATAGATGTAAATAATTGTATTTTTATACAACAATGGAATGAGTGAGGTTTGTTTGCAACATTTGCAGTCCATCACAGGACCGGCAGGGGTCATAATATTAGAGCAGAGGTGCATGATACCTTGAGTGACCTCCTCTCCCTCAGACACAGCCAATCAAGTCTGCATGTGACACATGACCCAGCTGGAATGCACCAATGGAAGTTGAACCCAGATCACTGCAGTAGTGGGCTATAATCATAATAATAATAATAATAATAATAATAATAATAATAATGCATTTATAGTAGCAGTAAAATCATTTTGCATAGACTGGCAGAAGCACTAGCAGGACATATTCAAACAGTCACTTTAAAAATGAATAAGGAGACTAAGAATTACATGAGATTATACTAATTATTATCACTTTTGGTCTTTGTATACAAAAGTAGTCTTGATTTAGACTTACTCTTTTAAATAATACAGAAGAAACATAATTAATAGGGGTGTAATAATACAATCTGCTCAAGATTCGATTTGATTCACAACTCAAGTATCTTTTTTCTGCATGAAGTGTAAACAATGCAAAACAATGCACATTTTCTTGAACGTGTTTTTAAACCAAAAAAATGTATACTTTTTTGTATCAAAAATTAAACAAAAGAATCTTTAGTCTGCTGCAATTTTAAAAAATGAGAAGGTGTTTTATATGTGTATGGAAGCATGAGGTGTGAATGCACCCTCTAGTGTTCGAAAAATGCAGTTGCATTAGATTAGAATAGATTGCGTAACAAGCAGAACACGTGACATCGTCAGTCTCAGTGATGCACATCGCCATGCATCGTTACACCCCAAATAATAAATACAAAGAAACACATGAGATAAGGTGTTTCATATTGTTTTTAAGCTGAAGTAAGTATATCTGATTAGGAGAGCCAGTATAAATCTGTTACATCAGCTCTCTCACTCGTGCAAATGCACCTATATCACATGACTTCACACTTTTCTGCTGACTGTTTGAGGTCATCGAGTGTGGCCTGAGCTTTGTCCTTCAGCTGGTCTATGTCGACATTCTGGATGCTGCTTAGTTGACCCAGGACAGACTGTTTATGTGTCTCCTCCTGGTTGTCCTCAGCAATCATCTTGGCTAACTCTGAGGGAAGCTCCACATCCCTGCCTGCTGCCTGGATCTGAGTGTCATCCAGGTCACTCTAAAGGGGAAACACAATTAGCAAAACTTGAGGGTTGTACACCAAATGTCAGTTCCTGGTGCTGTGTGCTAAGCTTTTAAGCTTTCGTTACACATTGGTTATTATTGTAATAACGTCATTTCATTCATCTTTAGTAACCACTTATGTGAAACACACCGCCATGTCCATCAGTTTCGACTTTTGGCCACAATTCTGATAAGAATTTCCTGAAGACTAGGATTTTTGCCATTGCTGGTAGACCCTTGTGACTGTATGCTTCGATACACCTGCAAATTCAGCTACTTCCTGTACACTATGGCCCAAATGCATTGCTCCTTTTTGCCAATCATTAACTTCTCCTTTACGACCCATTTTCCACACATCGAACTAGACATTCACTGCACTGTACCACCTCTTCTCAATCTATGAATCCCGTCACACACCCCGCAGGTATTTATAACCTGATTATCCTCATGACATGCCATCTGAAGGAGCTTGAAGTTACTACCACCTTAAACACGCAAAGTGACTAATTTTTTTGTCCAGGGAGCTTATATATTGACTGGCTATTTTATTAGAGACACCTGCCCTTTAACAAATGGAGCTTTCCTGTATGGAACTTAGACATATGAGCCAGAAGTGCAGCATAAAATTGAGTGAGCAAGTTTTCTGTGAATCAGTTTCAGTGTGAATTCACATTATAATGGGAAAAAGCGATCTGAGCGACTTCAAATGAGGGATGGTCATCGGTGATAGACTACCTCAAGTCAAGTCAAGTCAGATTTATTTATATAGCGCTTTTTACAATGGAGCATTGTCTCAAAGCAACTTTACAAGTTTAGATTATCTCCTAATAACTACGTCCAATCCCAAATTGAGCAAGCCTAGGGCGACAGTGGCGAGGAAAAACTCCCCTAGTTCTAGGAAGAAACCTTGGGAGGACCAAGACTCAAAAAGGGACCCGACCTCCTTGGGCGGTGTAGATGATAAATCTAAAAGCGAAACTAAAGTCATGGAGTCAAAGTTCGAATAAAATGTGTAGTATGCACATGGGCATTAAGTGGCCCGAGTATGATGGGGCTGGAGTTGATGACGGAAGCAGTTTGACTGGAGCTCCAGCAGATGAACATCATGTGTGGGGCTGGAACTGCCGGAACACAGCTCGGAGAGAAAACAGAAAATGTAAGTAGTTATTGATTAAGAGCACAGTGTCTATTAACAATCACTGATGCCATGTGTAGCATGAGACCCCGGCAGCATTAGCTATAGCAGCATAGCTAGAAAGAGGAGAGCTGGTAGGAAACACAGCCAAGAGGGATCACATGAGACATTGGCAACCCCATGGGAGGCAGAAGACAGCAACCCAACGTCTCTGATCACCATAAGACTCTTTGACTATGAACCCCCAGCTCTGCCCTTATTCTAAGGCAAGGATGCACGAGTCAAGATCACGAGGACTGAAGCCCAGTTCAGCCAGACCGCCCACTCGACACTCCCGGCTAACGGACAAGGCAGGCAGGCCAGACATGACTCCAGACTCTGGCCCCAGTGACCCAAGCCATGCATCTTGGTCTAAGTTTTTTAAATAATACCTGGGGTCAGTATTTCAAAAACTTGTGGGATTTTTGTTTGGACAGTAGGGCTAACCTAAGCATTATGGTCAACCAAGTTAATCACTTCATGGCAGCTGTTTAGCCTATGTCAGAAGGACACTTTCAGCAGGACAATGCACCAGGGTCGCATGGTCATGGACTGGTTTCAGGAACATGACATAGAATATCTCTGGGACAAATTAGAATGTGCTAGGGTTAGTGTTAGTACCTGCATCTAAATAGCACCAACTACAAAGAAGTTATCCTGTCTACTTGTATCAATATTCCTGCAGAACAATTTCAACATTTACTGGAATCAGTGCCACAGTGAAAAGCTGCGGTTATGAAGGTCAAAGGAGGTGCAGTAAGGTACCAGATGGGTGTCTCTTATAAAGTGGCCATTTAGTGTACATACAGTTTATATGGGTAGGTTGGAAAATCAACAGTTGCTCATTCAATATGAACGTGGACTAGCGGTTAAGTTACTGGACTATGGACCAAAAGGTCTAGGGTTCAAATCCCATCTCTGCCAAGCTGCCACTGTTGGGTCCTTGAGCAAGGCCCTTAACCCACAATTGCTTGGATTGTAAGACTGTACCAATTGTAAGTCACTCTGGATGAGGGTGTCTGCTAAATGCTGTAAATGTAAATGTCAATAATTAAAATCATGCATCCTACATGATGTTGTGTACCTTTGGGAGCCTGTACTTGTCTCGAAAGTGGCTTCTGACTGTAGCTCTTTCTGCTTTCTTCTGGGCAAAGCTGGCCTCTCGCTCCATCCTGAGTGAACATGACAGAAATCAGTGGGTTTGTAGAATTAACACTTATATATATACTGGATATCACAATAAAAAAAATGTAAAAATGCTACACTCAGGACTTTAAAGTGCAAACACATTCACATACACACACACGTTTGTCTTTCTATCACTGTGGGGACTTTCCACTGACATAATGAGCGTTGTAGGAAAAATAATGCTACACCTACACCTAACCCTAACCTTAACCTCAGTAAAATAAAACATATATTTTAGCTTTTTTGATTTTTCAAATAAAGGTTGCCATTTTTGTAAGGCAATTTTCCTTGTGGGGACCAGCACAATGTCCTAAGTTTTAAAAAAAATGTCAGATCTGTCTATTCTTGTGGAGACATTTGGTCCTTGCAATGATATACTGTATAAACGTATCTCACACACATCATCTGACATTGCTAAAAGTACGACAAGTTTTGAAATATTGGGCCCCTGTTATCTGAATCTTCATTATCCAAGCCATTTCCAGGACTTGGGTATCTAAAGAGTTTACTGTGGATGGTACAGTGACACAGCGGTTATTGAGACCCGAGGTCGAGTCGTGGCCTGGCTGCTGACTGAGTGGAGTTTTGCCAGTCTCTCCCACATTTAAAAGACATGTTTTAGGTCAACTGGCGTCTCTAAAGTGCCCCAGGGTTAGTTGAGCTCTGTGCTGCTGGTTGCCCCAGTCCCCTTACCCCTGCTTATGTTCACCACTGTGTATGACTCAGGTTTCTGCTTTTTGGATTTTGAATATTGGATTCTGGACTCTATTGATTGAGCTCTTTTGTTTAGCTATTTTGAAATGGCTGGTTTGGGATTGTGGATTGTGTCTTTTTTTGTGTCAAGTCTTGGATTGATACATGGTAACACACCCTCAGCAATGTATATCCTTTTAACTGTCATATGGAGTTGAGAAAAAATAGTCCCAGCTCATCCCAGTGACGTTTGTGGGCTGGAGTCCTGCAGAGTTTGATGATTTCCCCACTCAGAAGCATCTGGTTGGAGTATCCAAGTAATTATCAGGTTTAGTAGGTGGTTTCTGTGTACAGGGAAATCACCAAAGTCTTCTGCACTCCAGCCCACTGGGATTGGTTCCTGATCAACAGATGGGCTATAAATGTATTTTAATAACATGATAGGTCACTATGAGGCACCAGAACAGTTTAAGCGAACCTTCATAAAGATCCAAGAAGCCTCTGGAAGTGTATTGTACATATTGAACACCGTTCTTCCAAAAGAACCATTTAAATGGTGATTAGATTGTGGTAGTGTAGCACTGTCTAACATCTCAATACAAAATCTTTATATTAATTGCACCAATCTGTAGGGTTGAGGGTTCGAGTCACATGACTTTACTTAAGTCAGACTTGAGTTGCAAACTGTGGGACTGTGGTAGCCTAGTGGGTAAGGTACTGGACTATGTACCAGAAGGTCCAGGGTTCAAATCCCACCTGTGCCAAGCTGCCACTGTTGGGTCCTTGAGCAAGGTCCTTAACCCACAATTGCTTGGATTGTAAGACTGTACCAATTGTAAGTCGCTCTGGATAAGGGCGTCTGCTTAAGGTATTTTTAGGGATTTGTTTTGTTGAAATATGATTATGGTGGCTCAGTGAGTAGCATTGTCCCCTCATAGTAAGAAGGTCCTGGGTTCAATCCCAGGGGGAGTGGTCTGGGTCCTTTGGAGTTGTCAAGTCAAATTGATTTACATAGCTCTTTTTACAGTGGAGCATGATCTCAAAGCAGATTTACCATTTTAGATTATCTTCTTATATCTAGGACCTTTCCAAAATTGTGCAAGCCTAGGGCGACAGTGGAAAAGAAAAACTCCTTAAACACCGTAAGGGAGAAATCGTGAGTGGACCAAGACTCAAAAATAGGGACCCATCCTCCTTGAGTGGCTTAGATGAGAAATGTAAGAATGAAATCTAGTCAAATAAGTAGTAATAAGTAAATCTGTAGTAATACTTCACAAAACAGAAACTATATTTCTATAATTATAATAACAGATAAATAAAATATTGAATAAAATAATGTAGAAATATACATCATTTAGTCCAGTACACTGAGTCGCTGCAGGATCCCGCGTTTTTGGCGGCACGTCATCCCCAGCCAACTTGGAGGAGGGAGGAAATTCTCCCCGGTGTCCATGTGGGTTTACTCCGAGTACGCTGGTTTCCTCCCACAGTCCAAAGACGTGTGTAAGGTTCATTGCTGTCGCTAAAAGTTCCCCTAGTGTGTGAGAGTGTGTAAGTGTGTGTGAGTGTATGTGCCCTACAAAGGATTGGCATCCTGTCAAGGTTGTTCCTGCCCTGCGCCCTGTGTTGCCGTCGCAACCCTGTCCAGAATCATGCAGATAAGACAATGAATGAATGAATGAATGAAATATGGTTGGGTGATTTGTTTAAATGTCGCCAAACCTGGCAACCTATCAGAAACCAGCAAAGAAAAACATAACAAGAAGCTCGTAATGTGGAATTGGCTATTCCAAAAATAGTGAAATTTGGATTAAAGGATTATGTTGTCGATGAAATTAGTAAAAAGAGAACAACGACATTGCAAGGTCTGCGGATCAAAAATCAGTGACAGGACCACCACGACATCCAACTTCAACCATTACTACAAAACTCACAAAGAAAGGACTGTGTCTTTCAAGCTAATTTTTGACTAGTCAGACATTAATAAGAAAGATAATGTTAAGTTTAAGATAACCTTTTATGACCACTGTCTTGACTAATTTAAATGTGGAAACTGGAGTTCATAAGAGCATCATAATTTCGTATGACTTGACTTGAGACTTGCTTGAATTATAACAGGGACTTGACTTGAGTTACTTAAATATTACCACAGTAATTTATGACTTGCTTGAGACTTGAAGATTAAGACTTGAGACTTGTTTGTGACTTGAACGTACAGTGGGGCAGAAAAGTATTTAGTCGGCCACTGATTGTGCAAGTTCTCCAATTTAGAAAGATGAGAGAGGTCTGTAATTGTCATCATAGCTACACTTCAACTATGAGAGACAAAATGAGAAAGAAAATCCAGAAATCACACTGTAGGATTTTTAAATAATTTAATTGTAAATTATGGTGGAAAATAAGTATTTGGTCAATAAAAATTTGTTCAACTCAATACCTTTGTAACATAACCTTTGTTGTTTGGCAATGACAGAGGTCAAACACTTTCCTGTAAGTCTTCACCAGGGTTTGGCACACACTGTAGCTGGTGTTTTGGCCCATTCCCTCCATGGCAAGATCTCCTCTAGAGCAGTGATGTTTTTGGGGCAACACGGACTTTCAAAACTCCCTCCACAAATTTTCTATGGGGTTGAGGTCTGGAGACTGGCTAGGTCCACTCCCAGGGAACCTTGAAATGCTTTTTTACGGAGCCACTCCTTCATTGCCCCGAGCGGGTGTTGTGGGGATCATTGTCATGCTGGAAGGGACAGGCCAGCCCACGTTCCATCTTCAATGCTGCTCAACTGATGGAAAGGAAAGGGTAAGAAGGGTTGGCTTAAAAATTACAATCTTCAAGATACATGGCCCTGTTCATTTCTTCCCTTACCAACGTAGATCAGTCAGTTCCTGTCCCCTCTGCAGGAAAAATCATCTCCAAAGCATGATGTTTCCACGTGCCATGCTTCCACAGTAGGTTCTGGCCTGGGCGCAACTCAGCATTCTTCTTCCTCCAAACAACAGCGAGTTGAGTTTTTTATCAAAAAGTTCTATTTTAGTTTCAATCTTGACCCACATGATATTCTCCCAATCCTCTTCTGGATCATCCATAATGCTCTCTGGCAAACTTCAGACGGGCCTGGACATGTACTGGCTTAAGCAGGGGGACATGCAGGGGGAGTACCTCTCGGCGTAGTGTGTTAACTGATGGTGGGGCCTTTGTTACTTTTTGTCCAGCTCTCTGCAAGTCATTCAATCAGGTTCCCTCCGTGTAATTTCTGGGATTTTTGCTCACCGGTTCTCATGATCATTTTTGACCCATGGGATGAGAATCTTGTGTGGAGCCCCAGACCGAGGAGATTACCAATGGTCTTGTATGTTTTAACAATTGCTTGCTTCCCACAGTTGATTTATTCACACACCAACCTGCTTGCCTAATTGTAGATTCACTCTTCCCAGCCTGGTGCAGGGGGCTACAATGTTTCTTCCTGGTGTCCTTTCCAACAGCTCTTTGGTCTTGGCCATGGTTGGGAGGTTTGGAGTCCTTGACTGTTTGAGGCTGTGGACGGTGGTGTCTTTTATTTACAGATAACGAAGTTTTTTTTTTTAAAAACAGGGGCCATTAATAACAGGTAAATGAGTGAGGACAGGAAGAGCTTCTTCTTAAAAAAGTTACACAGGTCTGTGGAGAGCCAGAAAATCTTTGCTTGATTTGTGGGTGACCCAAATACTTATTTTTCCAACCAAGATTTACAATTACAATTCTTTAAAAATCCTTTACCAAATGTTGATTTATTTCCTGGATTTTTTTTTCTCATTTTGTCTCTCATAGTTGAAGTGTACCTATGATGACAATTACAGACCTTTCTCATATTTATAAGTCGGAGAACTTGCACAATCAGTGACTGACTAAATACTTTTTTGCCCCACTGTATGTGACTTATGTCCACCTCTACCATTCAGTGATCTCTCATGCATGGATGGTGGCATTGTCATTCTGTAAGAAATCCAGAAATACATCCCATCATACTGACCAGGTGATTAGTTAAAAGATCTGACCCAAATCATGACTGCAAAATGCCCTTTAAAACATAACAGTCACTAGACTCCCTCATCTAATATGATTCCATATGGAAAACAAACAGCTGAACGAGCATTAACACCCTTATTCCAAACACTTCCCTACACTGTACTGTGGGATTGTGGTGGTGAACTGGTTAAGTTATTGAACTACTGACTAGAAGTTAGGGGTTCAAGTTCATTTCCAAGCTTCTATAGTTGGTCCATTGAGCAAACAATTGTGCATCCATGTCCACTTCTTGTGAAGATCAGAATTTTATAGATCCTTGTTCTTTAAATAACAGTCACTCACACCTGATTATCATTACAGTAATTGAAAGCACCTGACACTAATTTCACCTCCAAATTAAATGCTAACCCTAGTGTATTATTTTTGTCTCATTGCTTAATTACTTCTAGGAACTGTGTGAAAATTTGATGATGTTTTAGGTCATATTTTTGCAGAAATTTAGAAAATTATAAAGAGTTCACAAAATTCCAAGCACCACTGTAAATCTATATATAGTCTTTGTTAATTCATCTTTAAATAACTGCATGGAATATGTAGTCATGTCATCTACAGCCTTTGTACTGCACTATAGGTCCAATAGTATTATATCACCAAATACAGTCCTAGAGGTCATTACAGTATTGATTGAAACAAACATTCCTTATCTCTGCTCCTATTACACATAGGAAGAAGGTGATGATGTTATTTTTATATCACAAGACAGAGGACAATGATCAGCATTGTTTGTGCATAAAAAATCTGCACAAATCCAGATCTGAAGGTCTCTAAATATGGAAACGCATAGAAGGTCATTAACGACCAAAACAAACAAACAAATTAAGAAAAAAGCAAGTACTTTTGAATTAGAACTGTAAATCTAATGGTAATTTTGATCTTTGGAACACATTCTGTTCAAATGATGTATTGTCTTTACAACCTACAAAATTTGGAATGAAACCTACACTTTATATACTCATTGACAACAAAAATAATGCACCCAGATAGGATTGTCAGACTCTTGCAAAACTTAACACGCAGTTATGCCTCGGTAAGATATGTAAATGATTACAGGTGTGGTCTGATTTGACAATGCTTCTTGCCACTAGTGGGCGTAAAAGTGCTTTCTCCTTCTACCCTGTAAAATCCCTCTCAAATTCTACTTTTGGGCAGTGTACCTATTGGTGAGAGATCGTAGATTGCTAGACATGCCTCTACAACTCACTCAAAGACATGTTTCCCAGTTGACAGACTTTGAAAGGGGCACATCACTGGACTGAGAAAAGCAGGATGGTTGTCTCAACAAATTGCCTGCCATGTAGTCTGTTCTGACCTATAGCTGTTAGGAGGTGTTGGTAGCAGAGGTTCTGTGAGGGCACGTACAGCCCAGTTAGACCACCAGTAAAGAGGATTGTTTGATCCACCAACAAGCACAAGCAGCTCCCACAGTTTCATTGTCCACCACCCAGACACAGGTGGCACCTTCACTACACACCCATTTCCCTGAATGGACAATTTCCAGGCACTTAGCAGAAGGAAATTTGTTGTACATGTCCTGCCATTGACAGTCAACCATCGTCTCCTTCGTTTGTCACCTGGACTACTATGGACTGGCACCTTATCTTCTTTAGTGATGAACCCAGGTTCTATTTGGGATCTCGTGATGAACATCTGCCCCAACTGCTGATGTGCTGGATGAGCTGTGCCACAAAATTCCACACGAGCTACAGGGGGAATAACGAGGTAACTAGAGCCTCCTTTCAATTGTACAGTTTTTCCCAATAAACGTATCTATTCGCTCTAATATTGTAATCACTTACATATATCGTCATTACACTCACACAAAGTTTCATTCAATTCCAAGAACTCCTTCTTGGTGAGTTTTATTTTTGTCAGTGACTGCATGTCACTGTATTGCTCTCTAAAACCATTTAACTATGGTTTAAGCACTGTATTTGAAACCACTTTGTATTTCAGTTATCTTGACCATTTCTATGGATGTATGAGTGTGTGCTTGTACAGTGGGGTAAAAAAGTATTTAGTCAGCCACTGATTGTGCAAGTTCTCCTACTTAGAAAGATGAGAGAGGTCTGTAATTTTCATCATAGGTATACTTCAACTATGAGAGACAAAATAAGAAAACAAATCCAGGAAATCACACTGTAGGATTTTTAAAGAATTTAATTGTAAATCATGGTGGGGAAAATAAGTATTTGGGTCACCCACAAACAAGCAAGATTTTGGCTCTCACAGACCTGTAAATTCTTCTTTAAGAAGCTCTTCTCTCCTCCACTCGTTACCTTGTATTAATGGCACCTGTTTAAAACCTCGTTATCTGTATAAAAGACCACCTGTCCCACAGCCTCAAACAGTCAGACTCCAAGAGCTGTCAAAGGACACCAGAAGAAAAAGAAAATTGTAGACCCTGCACCAGGCTGGGAAGAGTGAATCTACAATAGGCAGCAGGCAGGTTGTGTGAATAAATCAAACTGTGGGAGCAATTGTATGAAAATGGAAAAACCATAAGACCATTGATAATCTCCCTCGATCCTGGGGACTCCACACAAGATCTCATCCAGTTGGGGTCAAAATGATCATGAGAACGGTGAGCAAAAATCCCAGAACTACACGGAGGGACCTGATGAATGACCTGCAGAGAGCTGGGACCACCAAAGTAACAAAGGCTACCATCAGTAACACACTACGCCGAGAGGGACTCAGATCCTGCAGTGCCAGGCGTGTCCCCCTGCTTAAGCCAGTACATGTCCAGGCCCGTCTGAAGTTTGCCAGAGAGCATATGGATGATCCAGAAGAGGACTGGGAGAATATCATGTGGTCAGATGAAACCAAAATAGAACTTTTTGGTAAAAACTCAACTTGTCGTGTTTGAATGTTGAGTTGCATTCCAAGAACTCCATACCTACTGTGAAGCATGGGGGTGGACACATCATGCTTTGGGGCTGTTTTTCTGCAAAGTGGACAGGACGACTGATCCGTGTTAAGGGAAGAATGAATGGGGCCATGTATCGTGAGATTTTAAGCCAAAACCTCCTTCCATCAGTGAGAGCATTGAAGATGGAACGTGGCTGGGTCTTCCAGAATGACAATGATCTAAAACACACTGCTTAGCCAATGAAGGAGTAAAAAGCATTTCAAGGTCCTGGAGTGGCCTCCACAAAATTTGTGGAGGGAGTTGAAAGTCCGTGTTGCCCCAAAACATCACTGCTCTAGAGGAGATCTGCATGGAGGAATGGGCCAAAATACCAGCTACAGTGTGTGCAAACCTGGTGAAGACTTACAGGAAACGTTTGACAACAAAGGTTATGTTACAAACTATTGAGTTGAACCAAATTTATTGACCAAATACTTATTTTCCATCATAATTTACAATTAAATTCTTTAAAAATCCTACTATGTGATTTCCTGGATTTTTTTGTCTCTCATAGTTGAAGTGTAGCTATGATAAAAATTACAGATCTCTTACATTTTTCTAAGTAGGAGAACTTGCACAATCAGTGGCTGACTAAATACTTTTTTGCCCCACTGTATATACACGTGATGTTTTGCAAACTGTTGTCTTTGGAGATTTGGCATTGTGTACCATTGTTGTTCAGTGTTCACCTTATGACAGACTCATGAACATTAACATTAGTCAAATTCAGAGAGACCTTTAGGTGCTTAGAAGTTACCCTGGTTGACCTCACTGACTATAACTGCCTTGCTCTTGGAGTGATCTTTACACCTTTTGAATTAGGACTGTAATATTATTGATCATTTTGCTCTTTAGAGCAATTTCTGTCCTATTTTCTATTTTCAGTACAAACTTCAAAAGGTTGGAACCATTTTCATTTTTATTCTCCTAGGGGAGAATCTTCATATAACACATTTACATTTATGTCATTTAGCAGACGCCCTTATCCAGAGCGACTTACAAATGTTACACCCTTACAATCCAATCAATTTTAGGTTATGGGTCTTGCTCAAGTACCCAACAGTGGCAGCTTGGTAGAGGTGGGATTTGAACCCTGGACTTTCTAGTCCATAGTCCTGTATCTTAACCACTAGGCTACATAGTTCACATATATAGCTTTATATAACCATTTAAAAACGGTTTAAGCATTACCTTTTAAATAAGTTTGTGTTTCTGATGTCTTGAGCATTTCTATGGATGTATGAGTGTACGGTTATATGTCAAATTCCTGACATATTGATGCTAATTTCAAGTTTTAGTAAGATGCTTTTGCACCTAAAATCACCACACTATGCTTTTTCTCAGTGGAAACCTAAAAATAAAATGTTTCACTTACTTCTCCTCAGCCAGCTGCTGCTGATACTGCTCAAACTCCTCCTGTGTCATCCCACTGGCCGTGGCCTCAGACTTCTCCCCTTCTGGTTTCTCCTCTCCGAGACCCCCGGTCAAGTCCTTCAGCTGGTCCCCTATCATGTGCTTCATTATGAAAGCCATCTCTCAGCTCCTCTTTTTTTGAAGACAAAACTTACAATTTACAGACGCAAATAATCAGAACTGTTCATACAGTATCAGTTATAAATGTCACAAATCTTCTACTTGTAAATCTAATTTCTGTATATTTGTAGGACTTCTTCAGCACTGAGTCTTGGTGGACAGCTCCTGCTCAGCGTAGCTCAAAGTGACTTCTCGCTCTTGTGCTCTGTCTCTACATGAAGGATACACTGAACTCCCTCTAAATCTCTTTCTCTCTCTCCTGCTGCTTGTTCTGCCCTCCCATCATATATGAAGGTTATGGCATACTGTTTGCCCCCCAAAATAGAATGTTTTATTATTATTTTTCTAACAAATGTACAGTGGATTTGTTAGACATTGTTTAAGCTTTTCCACAACAAATACAAACTGCAACAGATATAGGACATAAATAGTCGTTATAAAGCACAGAGTACATGTAAGTTATCTACAATACCCAAAGATCTTTTGGATGACTATTTGTTAGTGTACTCAACCATTGTTATATCCTATCGATATCCTGTAAGAGAACATACAGAACCAAATAATTTCTATTATATTGTATTGTTTATATGGTCATTTGTGTAAATTCCTTATATATTGAAGCAGCTTTGCTACAAACATGTCTCAGTCTTTTTAGATAAACAATACTGAACTAAAACTAATAAATATTTTTTATGCTTTAACAGAGTTTAACACTCTTTAAAAACCAAAGAGCACAACCCAAGGTCCCTGAACGTGACTCCAGTCCATCAGTGCTGCGTAGAGGATGCTGTTGCAGCACCAGTTTCCCTCCTCTCCCTCATACTCAGTCAGTCATGTCTGCATCACACAGCCAGGACTGGCCATAGACAAATATAGAAAGAATACAGAAATATATTCACGGTAAACATAAACAAAAATCAAACCCATATCGTCTGTGATATTGTATTTCCTACACTGCACATCCCCACGCTCTGTAGGAAGCGAATCTCAGGTGTCTCCAAGTCTCTACGTAAATCTATACTTGGCTACCTGACTCACTCTCCATATGAAACTCTGCTGAGCTGGTCATTTAGACCCGACACCTCTCACATGGCATCTCCTGACTTTGACTTTGCAGCACCCTTGAAAGCGAGTCTGGATGAGTTGAATGAGTCAAACTCAACACACACAGGACATGTCTGGATAAGTAACTCAGTTTAGACATTTTAAATGACGTATTCCTTATATTGACTATGCTACTAGATCATTGAATTGGTTTAGAGTTGAAAACATTTTAAACTTTGCAATGGCAGCAATATGTAGACTGTGCCATATTTAAGGTTCATATAACTAGTAAAAGTACAATCAGTTTTCATATTGTGTTTTTGTTCTTTGAAATGTTTGGGTAGTGACAAGCTCAAAAAAGCTAGCCAACACACAATTAGCAAACACCATCGAACAGCTGTACTCACATAAAATAATATTTTTTTCATCAAAACACATGAGTTTACTTAGTTGCACTAGTAGTAGTATTTTTGAATTTCAGAACTTGCAGTGGTACCTCGGTTCTCGGAACTCGTCGAATTCGGTTCTCGATGCATTTTGACCAGAAAAATATGTCTCTGTCTTCGTCATTTGCTCCGCACTCGGTAAACTTGCTTAAACTTGAATGATTCGATCCGTGTGACTCGTTTCCCCCGAAACTCGATTCACAATTTATGATTCACGATTCAGTACACAGTGATTCAGTGATTCAGATTCACAATAGCCCTTGTTCACTGACGCTCTGCGTTGTGTTTATTATGTTTTTCTTTATTTTTACATCTACAGTGCTGTATTCTTAGTGCAAATAACTCTTTAAGCATCAGAAGCTTTGTGCTAATGATTTTGACCAAATGTAGATAAAGTGTTTTAAACATTAACTTATTTATCATTACTTATCATAGGCTCCGCTGTGATACAGTATAGCCTGCTCTACCAAACAGTCATTAAACTCCTCAGTTCATGTAACATTAAACTTGTGATGGAGTTGTTGGAACATATCTCCATCATAAATCAGGGAGCACCTGTACAATACAACACCATTAATGCATATGATGCCTTACACAGTGTGGATTTTCTGGGGGTCTGGAATGGATTCATTCAATTTACATGACTCCTTATGAGAAAAATTTCCCCAGTACTTGTCGTTTTTGGTTCTCAACAAGCCCTCTGGAAGAACCGAGGTAGCACTGTACTTTAAAACAATGGGATCTAATTACTCATCATGTGGTGAGAAGGAACAGGGGTGCAGTCTCACTTCCTGGTCTAAAATGAAAGCATTTGGCTAAAGTAAAGTTGGACTAGTATTCTTCATGTTCACAGGCACTTTAACTGACTAAGATATGGTGCCATGAAAGAGCACCTGAAAATGTGCAGAAGTTGCCTGATGCAATCATGTCAGCATTGAGGTAGGATCTTAAAATGAATATTTAAAACATCTTGATGAAGAATTCATGCTGTTTTGACACCAAAGGGAGGCCCAGTATTAGTGTAGTGTTTCTAATACAGCCCTCGGTGACTGTACAGTGGTGCTTGAAAGTTTGTGAACCCTTTAAAATTTTCTAGATTTTTGCATAAATATGACCTAAAACATCATCAGATTTTCACACAAGTCCTAAAAGAAGATAACCAGAACCCAGCTAAACAAATAAGACAAAAATATTTTACTTGGTCATTTATTTATTGAGGAAAATGATCCAGTATTACATATTAGTGAGTGGTAAAAGTATGTGAACCTCTAGGATTAGCAGTTAATTTAAAGGTGAAATTAGAGTCAGGTGTTTTCAATCAATGGGATGAGATCAGGTGTGAGTGGGCACCCTGTTTTTGTGTAAGTGCGTCATGGCACAAGCAAAGGATATTTCTGAGGACCTTGTTGATGCTCAATAGGTTAGAAATCCATCTCTAAAGAGTTTGGAATCCACCAATCCACAGTCAGACAGATTGTGTACAAATCGAGGAAATTCAAGACCATTGTTACCCTCCCCAGGAGTGGTCGACCAACAAAGATCACTAAAAAAAGCAAGGCGTGTAATAATTGGCGAGGTCACAAAGGTCCCCAAGGTAACTTCTAAGCAACTGAAGGCCTCTCTCACATTGGCTAATGTTAATGTTCATGAGTCCACCATCAGAAGAATACTGAACAACAATGGTGTGCATGGCAGGGTTGCAAGGAGAAAGCCACTGCTCTCCAAAAAAAACATTGCTGCTTGTCTGCAGTTTGCTAAAGATCACGTGGACAAGCCAGAAGGCTACTGGAAGAATGTTTTATGGAGGGATGAGACCAAAATAGAACTTTTGGTTTAAAAGAAAAGCGTTATGTTTGGAGACCGGAAAACACTGCATTCCAGCATAAGAACCTTATCCCATCTGTGAAACATGGAGGTGGTAGTATCATGGTTTGGGCCTGTTTTGCTGCATCTGGGCCAGGACGGCTTGCCATCATTTATGGAATAATGAATTCTGAATTATATCAGAGAATTCTAAAGGAAAATGTCAGGACATCTGTCCATGAACTGAATCTCAAGAGAAGGTGGGTCATGCAGCAAGACAACGACCCTAAGCACACAAGTCGTTCTACCAAAGAATGGTTAAAGAAGAATAAAGTTAATGTTTTGAAATGGCCAAGTCAAAGTCCTGACCTTAATCCAACCAAAATGTTGAGGAAGGACCTGAAGTGAGCAGCTAATGTGAGGAAACCCACCAAAATCCCAGAGCTGAAGCTGTTCTGTACGGAGGAATGGGCTAAAAAAGAACTGGTCAACAGTTACAGGAAACGTTTAGTTGCAGTTATTGCTGCACAGGGGGGTCACACCAGATACTGAAATCAAAGATTCACATACATTTGCCACTCACTAATATGTAATACTGGATCATTTACCTCAATAAATAAATTATGAAATAAAGTATATAAAGTATAATATTTTTGTCTCATTTGTTTAACTGGGTTCTCTTTATCTACTTTTAGGACTTGTGTGAAAATCTGATGATCATTTAGGTCATATTTATGCAGAAATATAGAAAATTCTAAAGAGTTCACAAACTTTCAAGCATCACTGTATGTACTGTATATAGCCTCCAAAATCATGTTCCAGATTCTTTAGCTTCGTCACCTCAGTTCTACTTTTGTGCATTTCTACACAAGTTTGTCCAGTTATTGGTTCAAATTATAGTTTTATTCCCCTCATAATACTGCAGAAATAGCAGAAGTGGTGGCTGGATGATGAGAAATGGGATCCTAAAACAACACAAACTCTTACCCATATTGTTTTGATACATTTTCATAAATGCTATCAAAACAATATTCTTAATAGCAGATAAAATAAAAGTAAATAAAAAAATCAACTGTTCTGGTCATTTTCTGATGAAACAGTATTACCAGTGTAGATTTATTCACTTCTGTGGTGTGATTTATTTTCCTAGGTCCATGTACAACCCCAAATCAGGAAAAGCTGGGACATTATGGAAAATGCATTAAAAAAAAAACAGTGTTTCCTACATTTACTTTGACTTTTATTTCATTGCAGACAGTTTTCTTCTTCTTCTTCTTCTTCTTCTTTCGGCTTCTCCCTTTATCAGGGGTCGCCACAGCGAGTTAAAAGTTTCCACCTCTCCCTGTCCTCCACGTCCTCTACTCTCACCCCAACTCCCTGCATATCTTCATTTACCACAACCATATAACTCCTCTTTGGTCTTCCTCTCCGTCTCTTGCCTGGCAGCTCCATCTCCAACATCCTCCTACCAATATATCCACTATCCCTCCTCTGCACATGTCCAAACCATCTCAGTCTTCCCTCTCGAATTTTGTCTCCCAATTTTTCCAACCTGTGCTGTCCCTCTGATGATCTCATTCCTAATTCCTGTCCACCCTAGACACTCCTAAAGAAAACCTCAACATCTTGAGTTCTGCCACCTCCAGCTCTGCTTCCTGCCTCTTTGTCAGTGCCCACTTGTCTCTAACCCATACAACAAGGGCTGGTCTCACTACTCTCTTATAAATCTTTCCTTTCACTTTTGCTGCGACCCTTTTGTCACACAGCACTCCTGACACTCTTCTCCACCCACTCCATCCTGCCTGTACTCTCTTCTTTACCTCCTTTCCACACTCCCCATTTCCTTGGACAGTTGATCCCAAGTACCTGAACTCCTGGACCTTTGTGACCACTGATCCCTGTAGCCTGACTGACAGTATGAACCGGATATATTTCATGTTTTTTCTGGTCACCTTAATTTCGTTTGTTAATAAACATCCATTCCTGCAATTCAGGCCTGCAACACATTCCAAAAAAAGTTGGGACAGCAAAACGTTTACCACCAGTAATGTTGCCATTCCTTTTCACCACACTTAAAAGACTTTTTGGCACAGAACATACCAAGCAATTTAGTGTTTCAGGTGTTATTTGGTTCCATTCTTCCTGCAAACACGTCTTAAGATGTGCAACAGTACGGGGTCATCGCTGTCACATTTTTTGTTTCAAAATGCTTCACACATTCTCTATTGAGGACAGATCAGGACTGCAAGCAGGCTAGTTCCTATACCCTCTACATCTTCTTCTTCTTAAGCTTGCGCACTTGCCCTTTACACACTGAAATTCCACATTTCTTGAATCGTTTAAAGATATTATGCACTGTAGCAAGAGAAACATGTAAATCACTTTCAGTCTTTCTGTAAGGTTCAATAATTCAAAAATTTTCTCATTCATTTGTTGATGAACTGAAGATCCTCTGCCCATCGTTGTTCATGGAAAAACTCGGGCTTTCCTGGATTTTGTACCAAATCATGATTACAATCACCTGTTGTCATCACCTGTCTGAAATCAGATCATTATTTAGTTTTTTTTTTATTCATTACTACTACTAAATTGCCCCGAATCAGCTTTTTTTGGAATTCATTTCATTTACATTTACAGCATTTAGCAGACGCCCTTATCCAGAGCGACTTACAATTGGTACAACCTTACAATCCAAGCAATTGTGGGTTAAGGGCCTTGCTCAAGGACCCACCAGGTGGCAGCTTGGCAGAGGTGGGATTTGAACCCTGGACCTATTGGTCCATAGTCCAGTACCTTACCCACTAGGCTACCACAGTCCCAGAATGTGTTACAGGTCTGAAATGCAGGAATGGATGGTTATTAAGAAATGAAATGAAGCTGACCAGACAAAACATGAAATATCTCAGTATCAAACTGTCAGCAATGAAATAAAAGTCAAAGTAAATGTAAGAAACACTGTGGGGGTTTTTGTATCCATTTTCCATACTGTTCCACCTTTTTCTGATTTGGAGTTGTATCTGAACAGAAATTAAGAAATGCCTAATAATCACTAAGATCATTTTTTTGCAGTGTGCATTTCTAACTGTATTTCTAAAGAGCATATCTGTTTATGCTCATATCCGCCATGGGGAATTAGACTACAGTGAGTGTTGTGTTCGAACAAGACATGGTTGTAGAGCATAATGGTATGAATTAGTGGGGCCTGTTTTGTGTAATTCGGTGTCCTGTTTTGGATCATGATGAAACTGCTGTGAAAGGGGAATGTATCACTCTGCCACCGAGTAGCCAAAGCACCAACGACCTTTATTCATTCTGACTCGTAATCATTTTAGTTTGGTGCATTCATCTCGAAAAGGGCCAGATGGTATCAGTTATGTTCCTGAAAGGCATCACGCTGACTAGATTATCACTTACTTTAAACATCCGTCTTGCATCTCTTTAAACACAACTATAAACACAAATTATTAAGCACAGTACAGTGGTACTTTGGTTCTCAACATTGCACCGATGTGAGTGTGTGTGTGCTGTGTGATCAACTGGCATCCTGTCTAGGATTGGTTGCCATCTGTATATTGCTCATCCCTGGGCAGTCAGTGCCTGGGAGATACAGTGTGGTCCAAAAGTCTGAGAGCACTAGAGAAAATGCTTGCCTGGATCATTCTGGAGAAGGCGCCAACCAGTGGACACACTAGGAACTGCAGGCAGCATTTCATTCTTTACGATACAAATCCATTGGAAGTCTTTTGTACGTTTAGTGTCCATCGTTAGAATTTCCTATGCGAGCTGTTTTAGGCCAGAACTGGACCACTGACTGTATGTTTGATACTGCTGAATGTGAACACCTGTAGCTTTATTTATTCACCCTGGACTTCTGAGTGGAGTTACGCGATTGAGAAAAACTGTCATGTAGTGCATACTAGCTCACCACCTCAGGAAACCAGGTTGGATTATGGCCCGCTGAGACATCATATACAAATAAAACTGGCTGTGTCTGCGGTCTGAGGGAGAGGAGGTGGGTTAGGAGATAAAAGTAAATGTAAGCACGGTATTTTTCTCTATAATTCTCTCTCATTCTTGTCCATGGAAATCATTCGTATGCTAGAGGTGTAATTGATAAATATGATAGATACAAGCAGATCCTGAGGCATATACTACAGAATTCTCTGTGATAGAGCTCTGAGTTTAACCAAAAGCTTCTATGGACCGAGGCTGCACCTTCCCACAGGCTGAATATTAAAGACTTATTCAAACTGCTAAGTTAACTTCCACTAGGATGCCATCGCCTGCCATTTCATTCCCGTCTTCTACTGAGTAAAAATTTCTCCATTTCCTATCTTAGAATGAAAAAAATTACTATCTAATATAAAAAATACATTCTGTAGTTTACATATTCCTTTGACCTGGCTTGTATTGGGTTAGCTGCTGTAATTTGGACTCTATGAAGAACCATAAGCAGCCTTGGTGCCACATGACCTCCAGGAAGCAAGGTTTGGGTGTATATAAGTGTACATGTTGGGAGGCTCAAATAAAGCCCATAAACGTTTATATGTAACAATATGCAGGGATCTGCTGTAATATTCTTGTTTCATCTCATCAGTCCATAAGAACATTAAGTAGTTGAGATGGAGCCAAAAAGTCTGCTCAAAACAACCCCACAGCTAGTCCAGGGACCATGTACATGAGAGTTTACATTTACAGCATTTAGCAGACGCCCTTATCCAGAGCGACTTACAATTGAAACAACCTTACAACCTATTTTGCTTTGCATCCCATTTTTACCCGCACTTATCCTGGAACTCGCTGGGTGCAGGCAGAGGTACAACCTTGACAGGGCTCCATTCCATGATTTCATAATCACACCGTCCGACATTCCCATTGCAAGCTCGACCCAAGGTCTTCAGCAGCTTGCTCTTACCTCCAAATAGAAGGAGCTACTATTTTTTTGTTGTGCTAGAAAAAAATGATTAGAGATGAGCAGAAAATATTAAACATTCATAAAGAGTGAATCCATGGGTGTTTAGGGTTTTGGTGTGAATCAGCTTTAGGAACATGTAAAAAGGTTCAGGTTTCAGTCATGAACACAAACTCATCAGTTCTGCTTTTCATTGGATACTGTAGCTATAAAGCACTGCTGAGCAGGCGTAAGCTGTGCTATACAGGGCAGGAAGGTCAGGTACAATTTGGGTGGTGGATCATTCTCAGCACTGCAGTAACACTGATGTGGTGGTGGTGTCTTAGTGTGTGTTGTGCCTCTCAATGTCACCGATGGACTGAAGAGAGTCCAACCAAAAAGTGACTAACACAAACAGCTGAGCTACTGACTCTGACTTTACCTCTACAAGTGGAGCAATATGGTAGATGTGTCTAATAGATGTCTTGATGCATGCTCAATAATCCAGGTAAGAAAATCCCAGAAGTTGAATCAGTTCATCGTTATGGAGACGGATGAAACAATGGTCTCGTTTGATGTCACATCTCTCTTCACGTGTGTTCCAGTTGCTGAGGCAGTAGAGGTGGGCCAAATGAAACAAAAGGATGATCCCACTCTCAGCAATAGGACCATCCTTAACTCAGACCAGGTGTGTTTGCTTCTGGAGCTGTCTTCAATCCACCTATTTCACATACAGAGAGCAGTACTATAGGCAGTTACATGGGTGCGCCATGGGCTCCCCAGTTTCACCTATAGTTGCCAACCTGTATATGGAAGAAGTGGAAAAGAAGGCACTAAGATCCTATTCAGGAACACCACCCGGCCATTGGTTCAGATATGTGGAGGACACCTGGGTTAAAATGAAATCTCAGGATGTACCACATTTCACCGATCAACTCAGTGGACAGACACATTAAATTCACCAGGGAGGATGTGAAGAATTGTGAGGTTGTGATTGGAGATGGGGGACGATTGAAAGTCAATGTTTACCGTAAGCCAACACATACGGATTAGTACTTAAGGTTTGACTCTCATCATCCACTGGAGCACAAACTAGGAGTCATCAGGACACTGTACCACCGAGCAGACAACGTCCCCACTGACACAGCGACCAAGGATGGAGAAAGATCTCACATTAAGCAGGGCTTGGGCAAATGTGGTTATCCCAACTGGGCCTTTGTCAAAGCCGGTAAGACGCCCAAACAGTGCTCCAGCAGATCGACAAGAGGAGAACAACAACTGCAGTCTAAGTGTAATCCAGTGGTGATTCCACATGTGTCAGGAACATCGGAACAATTGAGACGCATATTTTTCAAACCCCAAAACACGCTACGCCAGAAACTGGTCGACCCCAAGGATCGGGTCCCCCAGCACAAACAGAGTAATGTAGTGTTAAGTGCCGCAATTGTACATTGGGGAAACCAAACAGCCACTGGCGAAACGGATGGCACAACATATAAGAGCGACCTCATCAGGTCAGGACTCTGCGGTTTACACCCACCTACAGGCCAGTGGCCATTCTTTCAAGGATGAAGACGTGCAGATCCTTGATAGGGAGGAACGATGGTTTGAACGTGGAGTAAAAGAAGCCATTTTTGTAAAAAGGGAACGTCCATCCCTGAACCGAGGAGGGGGCCCTCAGAGTGCACCTCTCGCCATCTTACAACGCCATTGCAGCCCTTCCCCAATCCTGTGTGAATGGCACACGTGGCCATTGTCATTCATGGATATGGTCTGCATATTAAACTAATCACCGGTCCCATTGTTATGCAATGGTGCTGGTACCAGTCATTATGCAAAGGTGCTGAATATAAGATTGGGGAAGTTTTCCAACTAGCTGAGACTGAAGTCACTTAGATGAGTGATGAAACATTTCTGCCACAAAACCTTATGTCCAGATGAACAGATTCAACTTCTGGGATGTGTCAGAGTGCACAGTGAGTTAACACAGTGTTTAAAAACCACAGCAGCACTGCTGTGTCTGATTCACTCATAACAGAAAAACACACACTAACATACCACCATCACATGAGCATCAGTGCGGTGCTGAGAATGGTCCACCACCCAAATAGTACCTGATCTGTGGAGGTCCTGACCATTAGAGAACTGCATCGTTGGACTGAGAGAAGCAGGATGGTCGGCCAAGTCTCTCACGGCAGGGCTTCCAACTGGCATTTTTCAGCAGGATAATTCTCACCCATGCCCAGTAAGGGTTTCCCAGCAATGTCTTCACCAGACTCCAACACTTCTTTGGATCTACCCGGTCACCAGATTTATCGCCAATCAAGCATTTATGGGACCAACTGGGACACCAGCTTCAGCAACCTACGAGTGTGTAGGTGATGCAACATACTTGGGAAAATGAGCCACAGGATACCATACGGAACCTTTTTGCCTCCAATGCCCAACCATATGTCATCTTGTACTCAGGCTAGAGGTGGCCTAACGGGGTACTTGAGCCTCCTTTCAGTTGTACACTTATCCTTTCGCTCTAAATTTGTAATCACATATATCATCATGACATTCATGCATCATTCCAACAACTCCTTCTTGGTGAGTGTTTTTTTTTTTTTTTTTTGGTCAGTGAGTGTGTTATACTTAAAATAATGAAACAGTTCTCTTTAGGTCTTGTACAGGCAGACAGCTTTATATTCTTACATCTTCATCATAGATTACTCATCTTAGGTTTTACTCTTGTGTGTCTTCGATCAGTAACGTAACCAGTAATCTGCCGCCCCCGTTCCCTTCCAGTTCAGTCCAGGGTTAAGGAGGAGACCAGCAGGACAGTGAAAGAAGTAAAAAATAAGAGGCAAACAACATATAAAAACGAATGAACGTGAAGAAAATGGATGAGTCCAGTGATCTGGAATAGTACACACACTGTGATGGACGTCTGTGGTCATGTGGACACACGAGGAACGACCTGTCCGTATCCAGATGGTGGCAGTGTGTCAAGATTTCAAATGGGGAGACAGTGAAGGAAGGCTGGAGGTGGTTAAATAAAAAAGGAAATACGCCAGAGAAGGCCAGCCTCCCCAATTTATGAAGGCACGAACGAAAAGAGAGAAACAGTGGGGACCGAGAGCAGAATATGGCCGCAATCGTCATATTATCCGTCGTATCTTCAAGTCTTTAAGACAGAGTGCTGTGTACGTATACAGTCTCATTCCTGGTCTCTGTGGACTTCTCAGAGATTCAGCTCTTTATCTTGGATGAGTTTCAGATCTTCCCTCAGCGCTCTGAAGGTGGGTCGTATGGCCGACTCTAGGGTCCAGCAATGCTTCATGATGTCGTACACCGCTGGAGGGCAGCCGTCTGGAGCGTCCATCTTATAGCCCTTCTCCACACGAGGGACCACGTCCTTCAGAGGCTGGGACGAGACAAGACAGAGGTTAGATCTGATTAAGCTGTGTGGCATCCAAGTGATCAGTGCACAGTAAAATGACTATGCTTCTCCACTTTCTACAAAACACAAGTTACATACAGTAGTGCTTGAAAGTTTGTGAACCCTTTAGAATTTTCTAGATTTCTGCATAAATATGACCTAAAACATCATCAGATTTTACACACAAGTCCTAAAAGTAGATAAAGAGAACCCAGTTAAACAAATGAGACAAGTATATTACACATGGTCATTTATTTATTGAGGAAAATGATCCAATATTACATATTAGTGAGTGGCAAAAGTATGTGAACTTCTAGGATTTGGAGTTAATTTGAAGATGAATCCACTGCAAATGAATAACCAGCAGCTGAGTTCTGGCACCGTATGAATTTTGGATTAAAATTTCAGTATGTCATTGCTGCTACCAGGTCCATTTTTCGTGCCAAGGCTACCAGCAGCATATTTCAAAGAGAAGGGCATTTTACTGCCTAAAACCATTCGTAATACTCACAATTCTTGGGTATGGCACACGCCCAAACGAGTAGATCTCCCAAAGCAGGATCCCATAGCTCCACACATCTGACTTGGTGGAGAACTTCTGTTAAAATACACACAGCAACAAGGTTTAGCCACGCCTCATGTAATCAACGTTTATATGCATCTGTGTGAGAACAGAGAGGACCTGTTAAAAATGTTACCTTTTCTCTCAGGGCTTCGGGGGACGTCCATTTAATGGGGAGTTTCGCTGTGTCCTGAGTGGACGACGCCTCCTTGGTTAAACCGAAATCGCTGACTTTGGCGATGTTGTCCTCTGACACTAGAACGTTACGAGCTGCCAGATCCCTGTGCACAAAGTTATTAGCCTCCAGATATGCCATGGCTTCGCACACATCCCTGTACAGAGAAACAGGTAAAGAGAGTCAATGTAAAGGAGATTTAGTATAAAGGTATGCATCACATAACAGCCGTTCAGACAATGTCTGTTTTCATATACAGTGGTGCTTGAAAGTTTGTGAACCCTTTAACAGTTTCTATATCTCTGCATAAATCACCTAAAACATCAGATTTTCACACAAGTCCTAAAAGTAGATAAAGAGAACCCAGTTTAACAAATGAGACAAAAATATTATACTTGTTCATTTATTTATTGAGGAAAATGATCCAATATTACATATTAGTGAGAGGCAAAAGTATGTGAACCTCTAGGATTAGCAGTTAATTTGAAGGTGAAATTAGAGTCAGGTGTTTTCAATCAATGGGATGACAATCAGGTGTGAGTGGGCACCCTGTTTTATTTAAAGAACAGGGATCTATCAAAGTCTGCTCTTCACAACACATGTCTGTGGAAGTGTATCATGGCACGAACAAAGGAGATTTCTGAGAACCTCAGAAAAAGAGTTGTTGATGCTCATCAGGATGGAAAAGGTTACAAAACCATCTCTAAAGAGGAGTTTGGACTCCACCAATCCACAGCCAGGACGATTGGTGGTGGAGTCAAAATGGAGGAAATTCAAGACCATTGTTACCCTCCCCAGGAGTGGTCGACCAACAAAGATCACTCCAAGAGCATGGTGTGTAATAGTTGGGGAGGTCACAAAGGACCCCAGGGTAACTTCTAAGCAACTGAAGGCCTCTCTCACATTGGCTAATGTTAATGTTCATGAGTCCACCATCAGAAGAACACTGAACAACAGTGGTGTGCATGGCAGGGTTGTAAGGAGAAAGCCACTGCTCTCCAAAAAGAACATTGCTGCTCGTCTTCAGTTTGCTAAAGATGACGTGGACAAGCCAGAAGGCTACTGGAAGAATGTTTTTTGGACGGATTTAAACATGTGTGGTGCCAGTCTGAGCAAGGTTTGACTGGCACTGAGCTCCTTATAAGTAACGATGATGATGATGATGATTTGTGGATAATGACTAGATGTTAAGAGGATTTCATTAATATATCGCTGAAGACAACAACAACAACAAAAAAAAAAAAAAGAAATCCAACACCACCAACAACAAATAACCCATAAGAATAGCCAGATACAGCCAGCTGAATAAAGGGGTGATTTTAAAGGCATCAATGGGTAGAAATCCTTATCTATAAGTACCTATTTAAAGTACTTTAAGTAATTTAAGTACAATATATACTTGTATGCTCTAAGTTTTCTGAATATAATTACACAAACATTTGGGTTCAAAGTGATTTCGTTTATCAGTTGATGTTTATTAATTGTATATGTATGACAGACACAATGCCAATTTAGAGTGACCAATCTGCATGTCTTTGGAATGTGGGAAGAAACCAGAGTACCAGAAGGAAACCCATGCAGACTTCTCAAAGAGAATACAACCCACCAGAAACTTATTTGTCCATTAGGAATTTTATTACCATCCAGATGGCAAGAGTCTTATCACTGATGAGTCATGTAAAATGTAATCATAGGCACCCCCCTGATAAACTAATCCAACATGAATAGAGCTTTAGACCACTCTGTATTAACAGCAGGTTTAAGGTCTACACAGGGATCTTCATTTAAGCCTATTATCAGGGGTTACCGTTTACATTTACAGCATTTAGCAGACGCCCTTATCCAGAGCAACTTACAATTGATACAATCTTACAATCCAAGCAATTGTGGGTTAAGGGCCTTGCTCAAGGACCCAACAGTGGCAGCTTGGCAGAGGTGGGACTTGAACTCTGGACCTTCTGGTCCATAGTTCAGTACCTTCCCTGCTATACCTACATTTACTTTACTGATCCAGGGTTAGAAAGTTAGAACTATAGAAGAAAAGCTCTATAAAAATATACCTAGACTTCCTTAGATTAGTTTGGAATAAGCAGATTTTTAATTATTTTCTCAGATCAGGGGAACATACTGAGTAATCCTTCATACACTACACATTAGGGAGATAGATATAGAGATAGTTGAAAATGCGTGTTCATCTAATTTAATAACCCCAACACTCACATGGAGAATTTGAGCAGACAGTCTCCTCCAATAACGGTGCGTCCTCGGGAGCGAAGGTAGTCCACCAAGCTGCCCTGGAGAGACACAGCCAGCCCTCATTAGACACAACCCTTATTATTCACTCATACTCACAAAACTACTACGTTTGTTATTTAGTGAACTTCGTCGAGCTTGAAAAGTTCAGCCAAGAAAACAATAAAAAAATAAAACGTCATATTTATTTTATATGTGTTTCAGAATGCAGGTATGCATTGCATAACATCAGCTCGAGAAATGTCCATTTGCATACACGACCACAATATGATAAGGTCCATGTATCCTTAGTATTAAGATTAATAACCTACTGAACCAAGAATGTTTTATTTAACACAAAGTTTTATGAAATGCATGCAGTATCAGCGTGAGCAGAGTGAATGCTGACTTCGACCAGGAAAATAATTACTTCTTTGCTATGCAGTACAGCAGAATTAAATGCACTCGCTTCTCACATTCACACAGGCACACACACTTACTGCAGAGAGAGAGAGAGGAGGGATGAAGACAAAATAAGTAAAAAAAAATCCAGGAAATCACATTGTAGGATTTTGAAAGAATTTAATTGTAAATTATGGTGGAAAATAAGTATACGATCAATAACAAAAGTTCAACTCAATACTTTGTAACATAACCTTTGTTGGCAATGACAGAGGTCAAACGTTTCCTGTAAGTCTTCACCAGGTGGCACAAACTGTAGCTGGTATTTTGGCCCCATTCCTCCATGCAGATCTGTTATACAGATAACGAGGTCAAACAGGTGCCATTAATACAGGTAACGAGTGGAGGACAGAAGAGCTTCTTAAAGAAGGCTACAGGGTTTTTCTGTGAGAGCCAGAAAATCTTGCTTGTTTTTGAGTGTGACCAAATACTTATTTTCCACCATTATTACAATTAAATCCTTAAAAAATCCTACAATGTGATTTCCTGTTTTTTTTTCTCATTTTGTCTCTCATAGTTGAAGTGTACCTATGATGAAAATTACAGACCTCTCTCATCTTTCTAAGTAGGAGAACTTGCACAATCAGTGGCTGACTAAATACTTTTACTTTGCCCCACTGTAAATAAGCAGTTAACATAAGAATCTGTTCTAATTATTAAGTCAAAAATGGTAATTCGAGTTCAGTTTAGTACTGTATAATGTAACATCAGATTTTTATTACTTGTTATAATTTATTACAATTTTCAAGACCTTGGCCATTATAACAAACGAACGATCAGACGTTAAATGCGCATGTGTGTATATCTTTTGTTTGTTAGTGCATTCAAGTACTTGTATTGCTATTTTATATTCACATAAATATGTTTATCTTTATTTTTAAACGTGTGCAGTGTCATTGGCTGTTAAGAACAGTGGCTTGAATGAAATCTGGCTTCCAGTGAACATATGGCTTAACAAACACCTGTAAAGTGCTTTTAATATTCAAATTGTGGTACACCAAACAGTTTATAGTTAACTACAATTAACCATATACATTTGGTGGTATTGCAGTTCAGATTACTGATTACACTCACCTTGGCCATGTATTCTGTGACGATGTACAGGCTTCCTTTCTCCTCCACGATCACTCCCAACAGCTGCACCAGGTTATTGTGTCGTAGTTGCCTACACAATAAAAGTAGAATCACCCAGTGAAGTAGAAATCAATCAAACACCGATTCATACACGGCAGGCACTGTTACTTGAGTTTTACCAGCAGGTTAGATGGATATGATACGAATACATACGAAAAAACTAAGAGAACGTACGTCATGACTGAGGCCTCGGCGACGAAGGCCTGTGCCGTAGCGTCATTCTTGATGCACTTCACAGCTACCTTAGTGCCTCTGTAATCCCCCACCATCACGTCTAAGGAAAACGTAGCAGAGAAATTTCGTTATTTAAAACAGCAGTGCCATGCTCAAAATATCTCTCTAAACGAGATTGGGAACAGGTTTTTAAAAACACATCGGAAGAAGGCTTGTAATTGTGTTTCCATTTAGCCGAGACAGAGAGAGAAATGGCTGAGCAAATCAATGTGCTGCCTGCAGCTCTACAGTGAGATAAGATTTTACTCATCTTAATGGATCAATGTATATGAAGCAATGCAGTATATTTGCTATATATGCAATACCAGTACACTACAGTATATCCCATGTAGCACTGCTATTATGGGTATATAATATGGCGTTCAGACAACTTCCAAATCGCATAACGTGCAATTTCACAGAACGCAAACCTAAACACTTAAGTTCTACCAGTGCTGAAGTCCAGGGAGAATCCAAGACATGTGTTTTAATAAAAAGTATTATACAGTGCTTACAGAAAATCATCACACCCCTTTGAAATAGTCACTTACAGTCTGAAATCAAAGCCTCAAAACACCCTCTATTTAAATATAACACGAATACAAATTCTTCAACCTGAGAAGAGTTATATATTCACATTGTATGCACCTAAATTTAAAAAATAAAACTGACAAACATAAACATACCGCAACGGTTTTAGTTACAGCAAGGTTGTACAGACATGTTTAATTTTTGACATTTTGAGATTGAAGCGATGTAAATACCACAAAGCCACGTTTAAATGTAACTATTATTAATGTAACATTAAATGTAGAGCGGCCAGATTCTCGATACTGAAATGTGGAAATCGGATGAGTTCAGTTCTGTAGTTTCGGCATGGATGAGGAACCAGGTCAGAGTAAGGAAACTTCATTAAACCCCCAAAATAGCACACCAACCCTAATAATGTCTTTTTACCTGTCAATGCTTGGATATGCTGAGTAGCAGCCCAAGCTATTCAGCCCTCTCACTCAATCACCAATTCAGTAACTTGCTGCATCTACATATGTTTTCACAGATACATAGCACGGCATATACACTATATACACACTGCATGCTTACTTTTTTAGGCTTCTTTGTGCTTTTTTGTTTAAATATGTTGATTACGATCGTTGTGACTTCCATGCAAAGTTAACCTTAGCTCCACATGTCTGGCAAACCACTTCCAGCGTATCTTTTGCCAGAAATGTATATTCTTTTTGAAGCCAGCTGTTAAATGTACTTGTTCATGTTGCCATCTCAGTAGTACATCAGCCATAGTGAGTGAGGGCATTAAGTCACGTCAGTGATTAATTGGATGTAAAATAATTGGTTCCTTTTGAATAAACGCAAGCATTTTGGGCAATTAGTCTCTATTGCTAATCTTCACTGTAAATGTGTCATTTTCTTTGACATATGGGACAAAAGTACATATTTTAAAAATAATTTGGGACACAGGGACATGGACTGAAATACTGAAAACCTTGAGATGACTGGCTCTTTGGTATCTGCCTAGTTTCCAGTAGTCCAGAAAGAAGCATTCAGGAATGAATAAGCTTTACAAACAATTAGCACTCCTAAACTTCATCACATTCTCAAATACTTGCCTCCAAATTCACCCTTTCCTATAGTTTGAATGAGTTTCAGTTCTTTGCGGTTCAATGCCCAGCCACCTGTGTAACAGAGAAACACAAATATGAAGCATAACTACAGATCCCAGGATACCGACATCAAGCTCATGTGTATTCCTTTTGAAAATAATGTTCTAATGGAGAGACTCATATTGATGAGGCGGTGTTTCATGGGGGGTGGGGGGGTTGAGGTTAAGCTCTTACTTCTGGAAAACTCATCCTGTGCCGCCACCGTCCCCTCCATCAGTTTGGGTTTGATGAGTCGGGTGCAAAGACCGTCCGCATCTTTGGTGTAGTGCTGCGGGGCACAAAGAGAGGTCACAGAGTCAGATAAGGTTAGCTCCAGAATTATTGGCACCCTCAGTGAAGATGGACAAAAGAGCTACACAGATGTTAGTGACCTTAATGTCACACTGAAACCATTTGGAAAACGTCCAATCGCATATAGGTTCATGGTCCAAAAAGGTTATGATCCTTATTATTAAGGGTATGAACTTACTTAACCCATATATTACCTTGCCATATACATTAGTTGAAATACAGTTTTACTGACAGATGTTACAGCGCAAACTCTTGCAGAAAGTTTCATTAAGCACAAAGTAAAGAAATACGCACTTAACTAGGCAATTATGGATGAAGAATGAGGTCTGAATGGCAAACAGCAGAGTAATGTGGCACCTGGGTGAGCCATTTTTTGCTGATCCATACAACTTTGCTATATAATAGGTAATACATAGGTACAGTATGCGGTACTGTGCAAAAGTCTTTAAAAAAGTCTCCATTAGATTGTTGTTTTAGCAATGGTTTAATGACCATATATAACATATTGTCGATGTTTGGACCCAAACATTTCAAACTTGTATTCGTCACTCCATAATACTCTTTTCCACTGATCTTCATTCCAAACTTTGTTTATTTTGCAAACTTTGCATATTTTCAACCTGTTCCCCTTCCGAGAAAGTGGTTTCCTGGCTGCTACCCTTCCTTAAAGACCAATTCCTTATCAAGCTTCTTCACACTGCTGAAGGGTCAACTTGGCATCCCGATGATGCTGCCAGATGCTGCTTCTGCTAATGCACAAGTGCAAGGAGAGGTCACACTAAATCAGTGTTTCTCAATCCTGGTCCTGGCGCCCGACCGCTCTGCACAATTTAGTGCTTCTCCTACTGAAACACACCCACTTTAACTCAATAAAGGGCTTGTTAATGAGCTGAGTAGTTGGATCAGGTGGGTTGGGAGCAGGAAAACACTAAAACATGCAGAGCTGTGGGGTGCCAGGACCAGGATTGAGAAACACTGCACTAAATACTTCCCACTGTAGTCTATAGAAGCTGTTTTTTTCCTCATTTTTAAAAGTTTTTTTAAAGACATTTACAACATTTAGCAGACGCCCTTATCCAGAGCGACTTACAATTGGTACAGTCTTACAATCCAAGCAATTGTGGGTTAAGGGTCTTGCTCAAGGACCCAACAGTGGCAGCTTGGCAGGGGTGGGATTTGAACCCTGGACCTTTTGGTCCATAGCCCAGTACCTTAACCACTAGGCTACCACAGTCCACTGACTGCATACATACTTCCTGTATTTTCTGGTTGTATTCTAATATTGCAAACAAGTATATCTGCGAAAACAAGCTAATCTGATGGTAGCGTCAGACTTTTTCACAGTACTGTACATTATGGTGGTAAGACAACATCCTGATTGCATAACGCGCAATTTCACAGAACTTAGCGTCGACATTATTCCTAAAAATGAAGCACGTTTACTGGCACCCAATTACTGGCACCCATGCTTTTGGTTCTTTGTGCAATCTCCCTTTAAGGACATAACAGATCTTAGTCTTTTCCTATAATGTTTGATGAGATAAAAGGCAAAGAATGAGACACGTCTCCTCTACAGACAGCAGACTCTGGGGTTTAGCCCAGAAAAGTGCAAAGGCCATGTCAAAAGCTTGATTCTATGCTCACTGAAGCACTTTGGGTGGATTTGGATGAATGTTTTTGGGATTTTTCCTCTTAAGAACCATCAAGTCAACAGTGGGAATGAGGAAGCTCTGTCAGCACCAGAGGGCAGTCTCAGACACATATATAGAGATTGAATACTATAGACCGGTGTACATCTGATAACAAAAAAAAAAAACATGCACACACATGCTTCACAATCTTAAGAGTGAAATTCAGACAGTGTGGCTGAGACACAGAAGCTGTATCAATAAAACATCTAAATGAGCTGGAACCAGAGTTTGAGCTTCCTCTTTGTTCCTTCCTGTTCATCAACTTTTCCAGGAACTACTGAGTGAGCAAAAGGTGAGACAGAGTGCTTAACTCGCACACCATCAAAACCAGCAAACAGCACAGCTAAGCGAGAACAAATGACCAGAAGGCGTCAAGTACACACACTTCCACACACTCACTTTGTGAGGCTTAAATGTTTCATGTAAACAAAAGCTTGACTATCATCACATAAGACGGCAATATTTGAAGAAACCATTCAACAGTCCCAACTCCACATGAACACAAACAGGTAACTGAATTCCACGTAGATAGAACTGTGTCTGGTCAGAAAGAAAACAGGAAATTGAATTTAAAAGGACAAGCTTGGAGCCAGACTCTGAGATGAACACAATTACAGACATACCATGGGAACCAAAGGTCTGAGAGCACTAGCGAAAATGCTTCTGTTTTGCATTCTTCTCGAATTTAAAGTTTTTCACCACACATCAGCATCATTTTTGTGAAAAGATGAAGCTTCAAAATCTTAAATATTTCGATACATTTCAGAATCGATTAGTAGTTACTTGCTGTAATGGCGGTGTGGACAGAACTTCTCATGGACTCCACAATCTAAATCTGATGAGCCATGTTATGCTTGATTTTAAAATATTGCGAAATAGGGGTGTAACGATACACTCTGCTCACGATTCGATTTGATTCACAATGCGGAGTTCACGATGCGATTTTCTTGCAATTATTGACTTTACATTTGATAAAAGACATTCCTCTAGTCTCCTGTTGGGTAAACAATGGATATTTTCTGGTACAAGTTTAACAATATAACTTTAATCCCTTGCAACTAAAAGAAATGACTAGAAACATTAGACTGTTAATTAAAAAATGCCTTAATCCAGCAGTGTAATACCTCTGCACTGACATAATAAAAAGAAATATTGAATATAATAAATATTGTACAATGATCAAAAGTCTTTGTGCGTGTGACTGACTTAATATGTCCGTCTCACTGTCTTATTCTGTTTTTGTGTAGATTTGCACTGTTCTGGAGCAGCAATCCTAATTTCATTGTATAATGCACAATGACAATAAAGGCATTATCTTCCTGTAGCTTCATCATGTATTAAATAACCGTGGGAAAACATTCCTATTATTCCTGATAAATAACCATTCAAAATAAATGTGTACTTTTCTGGTATAAAAATTTAAACAAAAAGCAACTTTAGTCCCCTGTAATTTAAAGAAATTGGGGTTCTCACTGAGAACGGGACATGCGCATGACTGCTGTTCAAAAAATGGAATTGCATTAAATGCAAAAATCAAGGATTTATAATCCAATTACACAGACGACGCCTCCCACCTTCCGATGGAAATCGTCCCATTCTTGCGTTTCAATACACCCCAATTGCAAAGAGAATCTTGTGATGTTACTAAATTCTTGACTTTATCTGTCTTCAAGTGCCCCCATTAATGCCTAATAGAGTTTAAGGAAAGCCCATGACAGTCAGCACTCTTTGATCTTCTTTGGTCATCAAGTAGTTGTTGTTGGATCATTATCCTGCTGCTGTGTGACTCCTCGTCCACAAAGATCCAAACAAGCTTTTCAATAGCGCCCTCAGAATTTGTCTCCCATTGTATTTACGGGTAAAAATTTAACTCAACCTTTAGATCATGTGTTTGCAAAGACCAGGGAGAACAATGGATTCTTTTTTTGTTCACTGAATCCTGACTCTCCCACGTGTCTTCACTCAGTCTTCCCTTCCCCTCTCTAACGCTCTCTCTTTCCCTCTGTGGTCATGCCTGACGCAGGCTGATTCCTGTTTTGGCTATTTTTAAGTCTGTCTGTCAATAAAAACAGAGCCACTGGAGGAAGAGAAAGTCCTTCAAACGTAAGAGCTAATTTGAGGTCTATAGTTCACCTAAAAAGTCAGATTTTTAAACATTAGGAACACTGAGCATTCATCACAATGGTACAATAGAATTTTAATATATAGTATATATCTTTTCTATCAAGCAACCTTAATTCTAGTTATGTTAAAAACACCGTCCTTTATTATATAATTCCAAACAACAGAATGCTCAAGCATACCTGCTTCTTCTCGTTAAAGGAGATAAGTTGCCTGTTACACGTCAGAACATGCTAATCAGCATCTCCTTGCAGCATATGTTCTTTTGTTTGTAAAACAGAGGAATTTAACTGTAGGAGCGCTTTGTGGGTTATCAGCCGGTAAAAATACCAGCACATATTAAGAAACCCCATGAGCATGTTTAGCTGAGCACACAGCACTTTTGTGCCTGGCCAAACAATAAAAGACCTTATTCATATGACTATTGTTTATATATTTTGGTTGCAAACCAGGACTAAAATGCGACAATGTATCATTTTTGCGTTGGTACAAAGATAAACTAATACAAGTATTAGTTTGTTTCATACACTGGGATGTACAGTGGTGCTTGAAAGTTTGTGAACCCTTTAGAATTTTCTATATTTATGCATAAATATATTTTCAAACAAGTCCTAAAAGTTGATAAAGAGAACCCAGTTAAACAAATGAGACAATATTACATATTAGTGAGTGGCAAAAGTATGTGAACCTTTGCTTTCAGTATCTGGTGTGACCCCCCTGTGCAGCAATAACTGCAACTAAACATTTCCTGTAACTGTTGATCAGTCCTGCACACCGGCTTGGAGGAATTTTAGCCCATTCCTCCGTACAGAACAGCTTCAACTCTCGAATGTTGGTGGGTTTCCTCACATTAGCTGCTCCCTTCAGGTCCTTCCACAACATTTTGATTGGATTAAGGTCAGGACTTTGACTTGGCCATTCCAAAACATGAACTTTATTTTTCTTTAACCATTCTTTGGTAGAACGGCTTGTGTGCTTAGGGTCGTTGTCTTGCTGCATGACCCACCTTCTCTTGAGATTCAGTTCATGGACAGATGTCCTTTTCTTTTAAACCAAAAAGTTATATTTTGGTCTGGCTTGTCCACGTGATCTTTAGCAAACTGCAGACGAGCAGCAGTGTTCTTTTTGG